>JAHWFP010025197.1:31876-43072 GCA_023313725.1 Lithobius niger
CAAACGCAAAAAATAAATAAAAAAAATTCTGGAAGAAATTCGACTTTTTTCTTCTATACAATAAGATTAAAGCAGCTGTCAGGTGTAATAATTGTCCGAGCGTCCTTCAAAACAGAAGTTATTTCCCTTCGTTTTGACCAGTACTAAATCGCAAACAAGCGGCTACAGCGACTGCCTAGTCGCACCGGTCTTCTGTACAGTTCCTCCACCTCCAATGTTGAGGCGCACACCTCTGTCACGCACTACAACAGCTATCGCTATTATACTAATCTAAAAGCAGAAACCATAATACTTGCTGGTTAAAAATGTGTTAGTTTTTAGGCCTATTTTGCATTTTAGGCGTAATTGTCAGCTTTTACGCCTAATTTTAATCAGCAGTTTTAATTTCGTAAATAGCAGCTAACGGAGATTTGGATTGTATAGTAAGCATATTCATTTTTGCAACACGGTGCGCCTTCGAACGCACAGTTACAGTGTTACAATGTAACGCGCAATGTAACCTATATAGATCAGTGGTAGCAGGGAAGTGACGAGAGAGACGCTGTTGATGAAGCCAATAGCGACTCGTAGCAACTTGACGTTGCCGTGACATGATTTTAGGCCTAATTTTTATTTTTTGGCCTAATTTTTTTAATGCAGTTTTAATTTTGTAAAGTAGCAGATAGGCCTAATGGAGAATTTGGTTCGACGGTCAGCCTATTCATTCTTGCAACAATACGACGAGACTATTGTAAACGAAGCTAAAATTCATTTGTTTTTGTTGCGTGTTATCTTAGGATTTCAATTCGACGATAAAATGTTATTATTTAATTTAGAAGAAGTCGAAGAAATTTAATAGCAATAAGTAATAACAATGTTTTAATTTGCCACGTTATTTAACTAACTTCTAATACTGAATCTATCGTTGTAAACCGTGGTCGTCTCTATCTGGTACCGTTGTGAAGTTGAAAAATGCGACGGACGGACGGACGGACAAAGTGGTTGCAATAGTCTTCTCAGCCGGTACGGCTGTACAGAAGACTAAATAGGACAGAGAGCAAAATGGGCTTTGAGAAAATTGATTTCGTATTTTTCAACTCCAGAACAGTACTTGATAAAATCACAGTAAATTAAAAGTTCGTTGCTTCCTTATGGCTAATAGGCTTTCTCGATGGAACTCTATTAAATGCTACCATTTGATCAGCGCATTTAACCACCGCAAGAGGACACGCAACCGTAAAACAAAAGTATTTCGTTAACAACACACATCAGCTTCATTTAAAATAGTCTCGACACCCTGTTGCATAGGCTTACTATCGAACAAAATTGTCCGTTAGATGATATTTACGAAATTATAACGGCAGGTAAAAAATTATGCCTAAAGGTTGAAAAGTAGGCCCTAAATCACGTTGCCATGGCAATGCTAAGTCTCCGAATCCTGTAGCATAAATGAATAAGCCCACTCTCGAACTCAATTCTCTGTACGAAATTAAATCGGCAGGAAAAAATTAGGCCTAAACAATGACAATAGTGCCTAAAATCTAAAACTAGGCCTAAAAGCTAACTCATTTATAACCGGCAATTGTGATGGTTACTACTTTTAGATTATATAATAAAGATTCATTCCAAGATGGAATTCACTTGCGAGTAGGTTCGTTTGTTATCACTGTTGCTGAAAAAGATTTTTTTTATTCAAGTCACCTCCAACAATCCACCTCACATGGCAAGCCGTTTGATTTAAAAAAAAATGTATTTCTGAATATTGACAAGTTTTTTTTCCCGATATTTAAAAATGAATTGTCGATATCAGGTGCATTCTCGATATCGAAAAAATACACAGAATTTCCGATATCATTCAATAGATTTTCGAAATCGAGAAATGAATCGAGAAGCTTAGCATTTTCCGACATCGAAAATGCAATTTTCGACATCCAAAATTCATTTATCGATACTGGAAGTTAATTGCCGATATCGAGAAATGAGTTGTCGATACCCCAAAATACATGTTTTTAAATCAAACGGCTTGCCATAACATTATTAAGTCCTCGAACGTTTGTGTAAAATCTTACCTCAGAAAACAAATCATGGATTAGAAAGATAACTAGATGTAGCATCGTACTTTTTTCAGTGTTACGAGGGTCCCTAGCGGTAGTTGCGGGTACTAGTACTTCTGATAATGCTTTGTCTTCGTGCTGCTTTGACGGCAAAAGCAATACCAGAGGTATTAGTAGCCGCAACTATCGCTAGGGTCTCGCGTAGCACTGAAAGATGCTATAGTTATTAATCTATGGTTAAACGCGTTTTACTACGCCCGGAAGCAAAGTGATGTCAAGGGAATAGGCTCGCCGCAACTTACAATCCCAATGTATAACACTGCGGTCAACTTTAAACCAATCATAAGCTACCTGAATCTGCGTAAACAGAACTAGGGGGCCTAATTAATTTATACCAGTTTATTAAATAAATAAATACAAATTTAATTATAATAAGAAAAAAAAATAGAAGCACAGTCTATCCTGCTGTTTTTCTTCTATTGCTTAATTAAATTACGTCAAAGTTAAACATATTTAAGCAGGAAAGGAATTGCGGCTACACCATTCATACAATGATGGATTCGCTTCTACTACGAGAATAAATGGTCTAAAGAGTAAATACAGCAATGAATTTAACTCTTAGTACTATTTTGTAATCTTAACTCAGAAAGATGTCTGTTGGCCAGATGTGAATTGAGTCAAGTTTATTTTTCAGTACAATTCGCAAAGAAAACATTAAAGGTACACTCTGCCTGCCTTATAACAGCCATGCGCAGATCGCCATCCGCGCATGTTACCATCGCACCGTTTCGCGAGACTCGGCGTAATAATGCAAGGCCAACTGAGATAGTAGACGGAACAGCATCAACGCAAAGATTGTGTCGTCAAAAACCGGAATGATTTTCGTATTTTAACATCACGCTTTACAATTTTGTAGGCCAGTATCTTATAATTTTTCTTCGGCGATCTTTTGACATAATAATTGTAATTTTTACTGCATGAGTTTTTTAGATTTTTGATCACATGGTAATTATTAACACACTATTAAAAATCAGCATATGCACACACACACACAGACGAAACGCCACGAAAATTGTTAGCGTGCAAAGAATCATATAATAGCAGGATGCTATTATATTAGTTCCCAATATTCAACGAAAAATCTCGTAGACGCCACATTTTAAAACGGATTTTTATAGCAAGGGAAAGACTAACGGTAAGTAAATAGACCTTTGGGGCCGTACTTGATGTGGTGGATCGAGAAAAATGGCGCTGGGAGGAATATACCTTTTAACAAAAGACGAACCCCCGCACCACAAGAGCAGATGCTCGCGTGTCGGTAAGAGTCTGACAAAGAAACCAAAACACATTTTGAGAAAAAAAATAACAAGGATAGCAGTAGTGAAAGGGGAAAACAGGGTTTCCAAAATCAACATAAGCACAATTAAGAAAAAATTTAAACAAATAAAAGGAACAAATAAAATGTAAGAATTAACAAAAAACAAAGATAACCACTGCACAAAAAAAGAAAAGTTCTCAACGTAAACGCATAATGATGAACAATCTTGCTAAGTTGGTAATATTTTGATTTAATAACTACTTAAACAACGTTAATAACTAGTTTCTTAAACAATTTCAACCCAGTAATAATGTAAGCAAGAAAGTGTAGGGTCGGGGAGGAGAATTTGTAACTCTAAACAGTCCCTTTTGAAAGGTGTTACATTCATTCCTATTAGTTCCATACGAGTTTTTAGAGGGCGCCACACGTTTCATCGGGTAATTTTTACTCATTTTTCAGCCCAAATTTACAGTAAACTAAACTAAATAATAATTAAATATAAGCTAGTTTCGTTTAGTTTTGTTTAATTTTAGGCTGAAAATTAAACAGGGGGAGTAGAAATGCCCACATAAAACTCATGGCGCCCTCTATAAACTTAGACGGAAGTAATAGAAATGAATCTAAGACATTTCAGTAAGGGGGTTTCAGTCACAAATTCTCCACCCCAACCCTATAAATTCTTGGTGCACTCCTCCTGGTTGGCTTTCCTGCATGTCTCAGTTTTACAACTTTACTTCCAGACTCTTATTAATTTTATTTTATTTTTATTCTACTGGCCTTCCATTTTTAATCGTCACGTCTTAGTGCTTATACTTTTTCATAAACATTTTTTTTCGCATCCATGTTGTTTTGTTTGCTTTTACCAACAATAGATGGTGCTGACTCGTATGCCCAACTCTTTATTCACTATTTACATTCAAAGTGTAGAACATACTGGGTCAGTGCCATCTATTGGCGGAAAAAGCAAACAAAATCACAGAGAACGGGAAAACGTGTTTGAATTGCATAACATCGCATGCGCAACGAAAACCAATCGTTATTTTTGTGTTTTTGAGTAAAAATTAGACCCAAGAGTTGAAACTTACAGCTGAAAATTGCTGAAAATGTCATGTAACTCTGGAGAAAATATACAGAACAGCAAGCAGAACTCATTCGTTGTGTTGGGCGGTAAACCGGTTCTCACGCTGTACCGCGGTAACGAAAATGCAACGGTACTAAATACCGTGCATTGTTAAAATACCGGTTTTGTTTCATTATGAAAAAAGGCGCTAAAATTATAACAATAGTTTATTTAATCCTTGTGATGTAGGGCTCAAAGCAAAGCAGGTTTATAATAGAGCGTACGACTGTATAGCTGACGCCATGGCTGTTTGCTGTGACGTGCATATCACGTGACTGGG
This sequence comes from Lithobius niger, assembly GCA_023313725.1. Classification (NCBI taxonomy): domain Eukaryota; kingdom Metazoa; phylum Arthropoda; class Chilopoda; order Lithobiomorpha; family Lithobiidae; genus Lithobius; species Lithobius niger. The sequence continues at coordinate 36,628 of JAHWFP010025197.1, forward strand.
CTAGTCCAATCAGACGGCCAAACAGCCGTTGTTCTCGTTCGTCATTGGCTAACTCACGGTGACGTCACAGCAAACAGCCATTGCGCATGGTTTAGGTCACCTAAGCTCTAATAAAATATAGAGCCTTAGGGCTACGTCGGGCAGATGACCGTTAACGCTCGCTGAAACCCTTTCTAATAAAACAAACAAACAGTGCAACAATCAGTTAAATATTAAAATTGGTAAAATTGGAATTCTAAACAATGCACAAAAGTGGAGCCAAATTTGCATAACTTTGATGCTACAACCAGTGTTTGTTTATATTCGCAATTTTACCTGGATAGTACGTTAACTACAAATTTTAGAAGTTGTTTTTTTTTATCCAATATTTCGTGAAACATGCATTAAGGTTAAATGAGGAAGGGGAAAAAGCAACAAATTTTTTCCATTAAAAATATGTCAACAAATCACATTTTTCAATAAAATTTGTTGTTATTATTTAAAAGTCGGGTGTTTGCACCACAGCTATATAATACCAGATACCGCCTCATTCATAAGTACCGGAGAAAACCGAGTACCAGGTTACTAAGCTTGCCACCGACTGAAAAATGTTTGGTACCGCCCAACACGGCTCATTACAAATTAATACACCGCCACTCACCCACGAAGTATTACTACTAATATACCACCATGTATTATTGTTAATACCCAACATACATCCACCACCAAGCGCAATTAAAACGTCCTTTTGAATATTTTACGATTTAGGATTAACGCTGATAGAGAAAGCGCAGTTGGAAGTGGTTGGCTTCAACAGCCGCCTGGATGTACCACAGGAAAGCCACACACCCGAGAATAGGGGCAGCAATCTGTCGTTCGTTTGAGCACCAGCCGGCTGCCGCATGCGCCTGCCACCTATCATGATATTAATGACCCTTCGTCCGTCTCTCAGCCGGTCTGTCTGTTTACGACGCCGAGATTTCCGGATGTAGAAAACGCAGACTAACTATTAAAGTGACATACTACGGCAGATTTTCCAAACGGATAAAATTACTATCCTGTTGGTCTGGCATAACTAAAACGTTTCTTAAAGGAGAATTAGTGATTAACTTTTGTGTCTGTCTCAAGTCCGTTGCATAACTCATTTTATATTATAAAAAAGAAAGACTTTCATTTTTAGTACCAATTTTAGTACGATTTATTGCCACTGGATGGAGTTGTTAGCAAAGTGTGTAGCCTAACTAAATAACTCGTGCATATTTGCCTTTTTTGATCAATGCTTCGTTCACTCAATCAGCGATTTGTCATCGAAAACAACACTTTTTCGTTTGATAAAAGGTCATTGGCCCCAGCATAAAAGATCCACCAGGTAGATACAGAATGCTATCATTACAACTGTGGGATGACATCAATACAGGAGCAGTCATATTTTATAAGCCAAGTCGAAACAGTTTATTTATGAGCTCAGCATTTGGAAACGTACATTACATTCTGATCATTTGTTCGATCTTTTTGAGTGTGATACGTTGGTCAGCGACATACGATTTTCAACAAGAAATATCCTAAAGTGTAAATCCAACAGATACATGCAGATTACAGGCTATCAAGTTTGGGATGACACTTATTATGCGAATAGTGACAAAATACGTAGTCATCTGAATCTTTATTTTAAAAGGTGCAGCAATAAGGAAGCTCCTCGAGCAAAGCAAAACGACGCCAGTTGAGCGAGCAAGGTGAGCCTATACAAGTTAAATCAGTTAACGCGCTATGCTAACAGTGGCATCTAACAGCAGGAAGTTAAACTTATAAATCTCTAATTCTTTCTCTTTACTGGCAGCCATGACCGATATGAAGATCTATGGTTTTATTAATATTACAAGATTTGTTGCAAGAACAGCAGGAATACAAAGAACCCTAACGTGCAGCCAAATTTAAAATTAAAACCCCCACACAATTTAAATAGGAGGAAAAATTAAAAATCAGCAGACCTCGAAAACTGAAGGCGCTAAAACGACCTTAGATGGCAGACAATTCCAAACATTTAAAACGCGGTTGCTAAAAAAGTGTTTGCGGCAGTTCAATCTAGAAGGATTCACAACAAGTTTAAATGTATGTCCTCCTGTCATTTCGCACCCTTGGACGTTAAAAAGTTGACCACCGTCAATTTCATAATGATCGTGTAACACACCATAGGTGAGTACAAGCAAGGTCGGCAGTCAGCCGAAGTAACTCGTTGAACGTCTCAGGCTGTCATGGTATGATTTATTAAAGACACCACGTAGAAGTTTGGTGTAACGTCGTTCGACTGTCTCAATACGGTCGACGTCCTTGGTGAGATGAGGAGATCAAACTGGTGAGGCGTACTCTACCATACTTCTGCTCCTTTTATACCCGTCATTCGCTAAACAAGATCGCTCCCCCCCTCGTATCCTACAGAACAAATGGTAAAAAATTGTTGTTTTTGCATTTAAAGTTTAAAAAGGCGTAATATAAGAGTTTAATTCCTCTTATTTGCCCTTTAAGTACTGTTGTTTAAAGATTTTACGTATTTTTTACAAGATTTTTTTTTACATTTTCGACCTTTCTCATTTCGACGTATTTGTACCCCAACTTCCATCACAGCAACTGTACCCATCAATTTTCCTCCTTCGTCGGACATCACATTTTTTTTGTTTCGTATTTGTATCCACGTTGTCCGTTTTCTCTATATCTACGAACTACACAGCAGCCGAACACCCCTAACTAACAATGGTCCGATCCAACTCCGAATTCTACGAATTCTTCTAAAGTCGGTATTGGATTCATGACTTTCATTTTTCCCATTCCGAAAAGTGGGCCCGCCCGTCTTATTATTTTGTTTGTGCACGTGCGAGCAAACGAAAGAGAGAGAGAGAGAGACTAGTGGAGGTGCAGAGGGACGAAGGAGAGAGAGGGAAGTAATGCGGCCTCCTTGAGGAGGGATAACGCGGACCTGAAGGAGAGCGATTCATTAAATGTGGAACGTCTAATTTGTCTTTAGGGAGATTTGACTCCAAAGAAGGCAACTGACGACGAACGAGCACCGTATTTTGGGATTGGGAAACCGTGCCTCTACCCTCTGTAATCGGACGCTTTTCCTTACGAAAACTGGTTAAATTAACATCTAGAATATCTCATTGCTGTCGGATGGTGGCCGTGTGGGGATTGTGATCAAACACCGACACGAGGGGAATAAACGAACGCAAAAAAGAAGGTAATAAAAAAAAACTGATGGAAAGATAGTGGTGCTTCCTTTGAGCAGTTTGCGAGTAGTTTAACGTGAAATTAGAGACAGGGCTTTAACTACCGCTATCGTATTTCGTTTGCAATTATTTTCGTGTGTAATTAAAGGAACTCGAGAAGATCGTGAACAGCATTTTTTTTTACGTCTGATGATAATGACATTATCACTCAAATCAACATTAAAGCACCACAATGAAAAGTATAGAACCGATTAGGGTTAGGCGCAGTGTTTCCACTCCTAACTTACAGAATTTTCCTAAGTAAAGACAAAATTTCCCTTTTTTTTTCCTGTGCAAGAAAATTTCTTTTTTTTTTACTTCCTTTATTTATTTCCTTTCATTACACCACAAATTTGTACGATTTCCTAATTTTGAAAAAAAAAATTCTAGGCCCATTTTGATGGCACAGGAACGCCAACTACTGCCGTAAATTGAAAATACAATTCAAACGACTGCTTATCTTCTTAGAACTAGTCTTCCTGCCATTCCCGCTAGAAGAGACGGATATGGAAGAAGAGACGGATATGGATGGACCTGTGAAAATTAGTATTGCCACAATTGTTTTGATTTTAGCCTTAATAAGCCAACAACAGAAAAGAAATAAACATTAACCAAATTGGAAATTGGGGTTGGGTAAGGGTTTAAAATGTTAACATGCGTTTGTTGAGAGTGAAAGCGCGTGGGCTTACGGAAAAAATTTCGAGAAAGTAAGTCGAGATGAAGAGAAGATCGTTAGTCACTAGACAAAATCGCAACTTGAAAATAAAACACTGAGTTTCCCTACTTTTCCCCTTTTTCCAGTTTAATATTTTTTTTCCCCTTTGAACAGAATTTTTCCCCTAAAAAGGGAAAAATTCCCTGTAAGTGGAAGCACTGGTTGGGCGATTATGAAATTTCGATTACACGATTATGGCAGTATATACCTTGATATGCGATATTTGCGATTATTGGAATATTTCTCAATTTGAAAGACAAGCTATTTTAAGTTGATCAATTGGTCACACGACTATAGTTTGTTCTACATTATGTTTGCAGGAAACTGACTGTATGACCCCACGTTTCCTTCCACTAAAAGTGCTAAAATCACGCAAGTATCCCACTCGTAGACTCTAACAGTAACTGTGTAAAATCTACAAGTGTGATTTCCACATGTTTTTGCACTCTTAGTGCAAGGAAACGTGACGTCATACGGCCATTGTCCTGCAAACATAATGTGGAACAAACTATAGACCTAAATGTACGTAGTTAATAAGCCTAGCTAGTCTAGTGTTATACAAAATTCAGAACAAAAAAACTTATTTTTAAAGAAATATTTATTCAAAATAATTTAGCACTTTCAAATATTTAAGAATTTGAAGTAACGTTTTATCTCGCATATAAGCTACTCCTTGAAAAAAAACCTTGCCTAAACAAACAGCAACTGACATACTGATGACTCTACTCGTTACGGATTTACAATACCTTCAACATTTCTTGTCAGTCTTTAGGTTCACGTATAGACAGAATGGTGCTGCAAATTACAGCATATTATGCAACTGGCACAATTTAGAGTCACCATGGTCATCTAGAAAATAAAACTAAAGTTGTCCGTCTCTTAGGTTAGTATTTCTGATTTTGTTTCCTAGCTGACCATGGAGGCTGAATTGTTATGCCGATTTGCCAACACCATTACCTACCAATCCAGTATCTGAAGACCGACAGAACTGTTGGGCAGGAAAGCCTACTCGGTCAGCAAAACAGAATGCTTGTAATTTCTGCAATTCCTAAACTAACGTACCGAATTTCGTTCCGTATTTTTTCAATGGCCATGCCTTGCCAAAGTCTACAAGTTTCTAATTTACACTGGGGGTTCTACGAAGCATGGTTAAAAAGTTAGCATCATAATGACCTTGAAAATCTACATCAAGGTTAGTTGGCCCCCAGTTTGCCTACAAACCATGCAAAGTTTCATTGCCCTAGCATTTACCATCTGCGATTGCCAGGGATAGCCCTTCCTTTCTGCCCCACCCTGTGTATATATGAGCATGGCGACCACTAGACAAATGTGTCTTAGCTGAGGTAGTTTGGCTATTTTCAGGCATCTGAGGAAAAATAATAATGTGACAGAAAATGTTGAAACTTCGTTTGCCCAAGAGATTTTGTTCACCTGACTACATAAAAGAGACTATAAGTGACAGAGCTTAAAGTTTTCTTGTTGAAAATAGGTGTGAATAACAGGGGTATTCGCCAATTGCTAGCTAATTTCACGAAAACAAATTCTTACACGCGGTGCATTAAGTTGAAATTTTGCAGACAGCTGTAGCTTTACCGTAGGACGCGTCTTTTGTTGGTTTTGGGGTTATTAGGGAAAGCGTATATTCAAAGCTGCAAATCTATCACAATACTATTTTAAGGGCAAATCACAGCATTTTGCTTGCTTTTGCTTTTTTGTTAACCCACACTGGGTTGTCGGCCCCAGAATTTTCTTTTTTTTTTTTTCTTTAGGCAGCACGATCCCAAAGTATGTTGTCTGCCCCACAACAATGAGAGAACAATGAGAGTAAAAAAGGTGAAATTCCCGAATTAATGGGGGAGGGGAGCGACCCTAAAGGCCGAAATTAGGTCTAAAACCTAAAAATAGGGAGGGGGAGGCGCCAAAAAGCAACAGCGACCAGGCGAAAAATTTGCCTTGAGTCGCCCCTGGTTCTTTTTGCACAAACCTAGTCTTTAATGTTGTTTCGTTTTGTTTACCTGATAATTCTCGACGTAGCTAGCTTCAATGCAACAACCTACAACTGTCTTGCCCTACCAAACCGACAAACAAACAGCTTTAACTAGCTACCTGAGAAAGAAGTCGGTAGGTAGGTGAGCAACGAACGAACACGCCAGAAATTTACAACGCCCGGGGCCCATAATTTTAAAGTCATGCACGATTGGACGCTGTTCGCCAGTCACCAATTGGTTCAGCGAGCGCCACCCTTTTTGTCACCGTGCAGTTTCCCGCGTCGCGTCCTCTTCCGTGAAGCACGAGATTTCCGCGTGAATGGCGATGAGACCTCGACGGTCACGTGACATGTCACTGCAAGATGGATGACCGTAAGGGGTGGAGGTTTGGAGAACGGGGAGGGCGAGGGGGGGGGGGCAGGGATGTACGGAGACGTCGCCACCTTTCGTCTGAGATCGGGGTATCATCACCAGCAGTTGTAGCGGTGGAAGACTTGGTTTTT
>JAHWFP010025198.1:7242-17561 GCA_023313725.1 Lithobius niger
GGGGGGGGGGGATGATTTGTATCTATGGTCCATGGACTACTTAGGAAGTTTATTTGTAGTTGATATAATTCTGATTCTTTTAGTTATAGTATTAAAATTTTCGTGTAAAATGGCTACTAATATATTGGACAAATGGATGCTATTTTTAATATCAATGCAGAACTTAATGTTTCTTCAACATGAAATCAACTTAATTCTTCAACATTAAATCAACTGTACTTCGTAAGTTTGTGCCAGCACAGGCATATTGTACAATCGCCTCCCTGAGTACATAAGAAGTGGACATAGGGGCGAACTGACAGGCCAGGTGGTAATAACATGAGACAGGCATTTTTTTTTTGTCTTCTGTCAGGCCGCGGATCGGTCTGACACTTATAAGGCAGGCCAGATGCCAAAGATCAAGTGGCAATCGCCGCCCTGACTTAAATACCAGTCCGCCCCGGGATGGGACAGGCGTGTAGAGTGCTATTTAAACACGAAATGCTAGTAGACTAGGACGCAGCTACAGATTATCAAAATTTGTTTCGCTGCTGTTACTGCTTCTTCTTACTTAAGTGTGAGGCTTCTTCTTGGCTGTTATCCGTTTTAATCTCGAAAGAGTGTGGGGGTGCTTTCTCCAAGGACATTGTTCTGAAAATGCAATCTTTGACTTCAAATGTGATTTATCACGTGTAAAGACCCCCTTTTTGAAAATTCGGGTCGGAATTGTGTGTGTCGCCCAGTAAAGCCATAGGCTAATTTGAACACTAGGCAGTAATCACTAAGGAATAATGTATTGGAGCACCTCTAGCTGAACCTTAGAACTTACGTCTAATAAAATAGTTTTCCCTTTTTTATCCCGTGATAAATTGACTTCAGTATTGATAAGTCCATGATTGCATGATGCAACACCTTTGTATATTCTGATGGGTGGGCGGAAAAAAAGGTCCAGGGAGAAAAGGCCCGAGGAAAGGTCCGCAGAAATAGCTTCGTGGAAAAAAGGTCCGCGAAAAAAAGTCCGAGAAAAAAATCCGTGAAAAAAGTCCGGAGATAAATGGTCCGGGGAAAAAGGTCCGAGGAAAGAATGTCTGGGGGAAAAAAGGTCCGGGGTTAAAACGTCTGCGGAAATACCCATCTCACTTTTTCCTTAACCGTTTTTTCTCCTTGCCTTTCAGATTTGGTGCTACGCCAAATTTGCTTTATTTATTTCAAACTATCAAGAGGGCTGCGGGGTAAAAAAAAATTTGAATTTGCTAATGGTTAAATTTTATAAATATGATAAACTGTTAAAAATATGAGCAATACTTTGAAAAAAAAAAGGTAAAAAGCACAAACTCAAATAAAAACAAACTATCAATTTTTTTCACACATTGGTGAAGCTTGAGATAGGACTGATTTTTGTTTTGAAGTTATATGTTTAAATTTTGTCAGCAGTATACCTTATTAATAAATAAACGTGCAGAATAATTATGTGGGTGTACCATTAATTTTATCAAAAATTTAAAAAAAATTACAAATTTGTGTAACAAATTTGAAAGTAACCTACAAATAGCAAAAGAAAATAAACAAGTTGTGGAGCAATTACGAAGATTATTAGTAAAGAAAAGTTTCTATTGACGAATTATGAAACAGTGGTGTGAAATAAGCTACACGTATGTGAAAAAGAAGAAATAGTGACACACAAAAATAACAATAGCTATGTGCACAAGTGAAAAAAGTGAAAAGGACAAAACCGTAACAAGACAAGAAAATAGAACGCATTATTATAAAACGCAAGAAACTAGAACGCAAAAATTATTTTTTCCAGAATAAAAAAATACCAAAAGAACTGGGGTCTTCAAACCGTGCAATACTTCGACCTGTGTCAGCGGCTCGACGTCCCTAGTTCTTAGTTTTTACTATTACTATTATTATGAGGTTTTGAATTCCTTAACTAGTGACGTGTTATTTATACTGAAGTTTCTAATATTAAAAATGACTCTGAATTGAGCCGAATCGTCGAGTGCTGTGTTTTTATACGCTTTATTTTAAAACTCTTTCCCACATCTCATCAACTACAGTGCTTTTCATTATTCAATTAATAAAGTTTATTTTTTGGTGCACACTACTGGCTACCTTCAACTTAACAAAGTATCTTATTCACACCTAACAGAAAGGGACTTTTGAACTTTCATCCGGCGATCAACCAAATCAACATGTACTGCATTAGCTTTTAAAATTTTGATTTCAGCTTAAATTATAATTGGTACAGGATTATAAGTTAGAACGCAACATTCTACAGCGCCATTCCATGTCGGATTTTAGGGGTCAGGTTGTCAAAGGAGCCGGGTTCAGTCTTGGCCTCGTTCTGCATTTGGAAAGAGAAGAGCCCTAGAAATATAGTCGTGCTCATATCGATTGTAAAAAAGGGAAATTGTTGAATTAACGCCCTTTTCGACTACTAAGGTTATTTCAGGACAAAAGAGAATTTTTATAGGAATACCTAGGATTTTTACATGCCAAAATTGACGTGAACACGAGTGCATTTCCGGGACCATTCTCTTCACGAATGAATAGGGGTGAGCCGAAGCCATAATTCAACCCAAGACCTTTAACGTATCGATTGTGGCTTGTAAAACATCCTAAATATTCCTAGCAAAATTGACCTCTCCATCCTGAGATAACCGTAGCAGTTGAAAAGGACGTTCATTCGACTATTTTTTTTTCTATTAGGATTTAGCTATTTACTTACTATCGTTTAAAACCAGGACGTAAGCTTTTTACTGCCATGGGCGTACGCAGAAGGTGCAGTTTTTTTTTTTTTTTAAGTATATAATTCAGTTGCGAGTTTGATCTCACGTCCTCTTGGCTGGCAAAACAAGTTTTTAACAATTCAGTTTATAATATTAAAGCCCAGTTCAATGCACATTAAAAAACACACGAGTTGTACAACGCTTCGGGTTTACTTCATCCCGTTTTTAAGTGATCGAATAAATCGAAGAATGATAAATAACGTATTAAGTCAAGGGACACTATTCTAAAGCAATCATAGCATAAGCAGTTTTAAAAAGAGAAAGTCGGCAAACCTGGAAAGAACAGGAATGCGTAACAAGGAGGGACGGCACAACCTCTCATCTGCAAATGCTGGTTCGAAGTGAAGATTGTAAAAATTTACTTTATAACGTAAAGGGAGTCCGCACTACATTATGGAACGCAGGCAACTCTTACTGGTGGAGTCGGTTAGACAAGTTGATGGGGGGACGGGGGGTATTTTTCTGCACTCATCTAATCCCAGCTTTTTTAATACAGGGTTGTATTCTTTGATGTATTTGTTCTCGGGTACAATACGGTTATGTACTATACAGTATGTCCCAGAAGTCCCGTCCACCCAAAATAATGGGATATATCTGGATATGAGTTGGTAATAACGACGTATACTCGTATAGGAAATCACCTATGGCGAATCCGATGATGGTTCCCAAACTGACCTTGGAGGTCGTCTTCAAGGTCATCCAAAATTTATCTCCTAAACTATTCAAGATACGGACAGAAAGTTGTTTGGGATGATACCACAAGTTCAAGAAAGGAAACAGAACGGAAATCGCGCCACAAACACCGAAGATATGGGCAATATAACTTGGACACTGCAGGGGAGCCAGCCCAGGGGCAGCGATAAGCAATCACTTGTTGCATCATCACGTGGTTGTGTACTGAAACACTAACGATCGACTAGAGTTAATCCAGTTCCTGATTTCGGTAATTGCATGAAAGCAGGGGTGAATACACATGGGGGGGGGGGGGGTTTCGTGGGCACGTACTCCCCCCCCTCCCCAACCAATGAAGTTTGGTGCCCCCAAAAGCAGGTTTGGGAACACTTTAAATAGCTTTCTTTTAATAGATCAAAGAAACCCGCTCGTGCAAAATAAAAAAAATAATGAAAAATCTTCAAACTTTGGGTACTGCTCCCCTCTGCTCCGAGTGGTTATCGCTAAGGTGAAATAACGATCGACGATATTGCAGAACCATAATAAATCAACCGCTATGGCTAAAGAATTGGATTTTGTGAACAATTTCTGTTCCTTTGCTTTATCTATTTAAATTTGTTCTGCACTATCGTACTTGTGTTATCACCTTAACGTAATGAAAGAAACTAGTATTCATTAGTGAATAATGTACATATATTTTCTTGCCTATGGATTGGTGTTCTGGATATGGTGCACCTTCCAGATATCCATTTTCATTTAACCTTCGTTTTCAGCTTCAGTTCGTTACATGCTTTCTGGGTGGATTGTTTTCTACATAATCTTTGCTTCAAAACACCGTTAAACCTAATTAAGGCTATGAAATAATTGTATTTGATCTCTTTCTAGGCTTATCGCTGCCCCTTTGTTGGCTTCCCTGCAGGGTCAAAGTTGTTTTGAAATACAGAGAGTGGCCATTCTCGGCCTACCTGTGCAAGGTGTACCGAATTTCTGCACTAAAACATTAAAGGCAGAAATTGAAGACACACAGGCTAAAGCTTCTGTTCCCTGCCACTGGATGGTCTCTCAAAACCAACTCACTTTAACTCTGTAACTTTGACCTCATTTTAGATAGTTTGAGCAATTTTGCTATTATAATAAGGTGGCTGGGGCCCAAAATTGATCGAATTGTTCACTTGCTGCGAAAAGCATGACGTTTGGTATGGATGCACATGATGGGTAACTGGAAAAAAATAGCAATAATAGCGAGTTTTTACACCCCCCCCAGGGGGAGGGGGGGGGGGGCGGGGAAGTTTTCCCCCGAAAACTTTTTTTTTCTGTAATTCCTTAACTGACAACAAATCAAAGGCATAATGTGGAGACAAAACGCTCAGCACACATTTCTGGACAGGAAAGATGATAAACATCTTTTACGTAAAAGCAACCCTTGAACCCCAAAATCATATTTAGAGTGTATCACCCTTAATTCGTGAGAACACGCCTTTTTTCAAGTTGGTTGTTATAGTGATTTTCATGTTTAAAGTGCTCTTGCGAACCCTTTAATAGCTCATATTCGGCATGCTTAGAATTTTCTGAAAGGTGAGGGATCTGTGCTTTCCATCAATTATAATCGAAATTATTTAAATTAGATAGGGACTGTTCTACACCCATTTAAAGGTGAAGAAGTAAGGGCATAGCGACGAAAGTGTATGGTGATTTTTTTATTCAAAGTGAGTAGCGAGCCCTCTAACAGCCTGAAATGGACTTGCTTATAGGATTTTCTGAAAGGTGGGCATGTATTATTTCCTTCAATCCAAACCGAAAATGTTAAAGTTAGATACGGACCGTCTTATACGCCTATTTAAAGTGAAGAGGCAATAGTGTAGTGCCAAAGCGTAAGATGATTTTCGAATTCAAAGTTTTCTTGCGAGCCGTCTAATTGCCCGACTTGGACAAGTTTAGGATTTTCCGAAAAGCGAGGATATATTCTTTCCGTTAATCCTAACCGAAATTGTTTTACCTAGATACAAATATAAGCATTACAATGGCACTTTAAAATTGAAACTAGCCACTACACCAATTACAGCTACACCTTTAAACGGGCGTAGGACGATCAATATCCAAGTAGTTAAAAAATTTCGGTTAGGATTGATATAAAGAATCGATCCCCCATCTTTTAGTAATTCAAAGCATACCCATTTCGGGCTAGTAGAGGGTTCGCAACAGCACTTTGAACACGAAAATCACTATAACAACCAATTGAGAAAAGGAGAGCTCGTGCGAATTAGGGTGATGTATTTTTAAATACGATTTTGGGGTTCAAGGGTTGCTTTTACATAAAAGATATATATCACCTTTCCTATCCAGACTTGTATGCGGAACGTTTTTGTTTAGCATTATGCTTTTGATTTGTTGACGGTTAAAGAGTTACAGCCGAAAAACAGGGGTTTTTTTTTTGGGGGGGGGACGCACTCTACCCCACTTCAGGGGGGTTTTTAACTTGCTATCAGAGCTATCATTTTCAGTTACCCTTCATGTGGGCGTTCATACCTAATTTCATGCTTTTTACGGAAAGAGACCAATTCAACCCTCTACCCGCCTTACTGTTAGGTTGAACATTCAAAACAAGAAATAAAAAATCCATATAGGATGGTGTGAAGAGATGGAGGCAGGTGAAAATTAAATGGCACTGGTCCCAACTTATTTTTTTGGTGACTGAGACAAACACATTCTTTAAAAAAAATCTCAAATTCTTTAAAACAAATTCCTGGTTATGGTTTTACTGTCTTTTCAGAAGGTATATCGAGAACACTGCCTTAACTCTGTTAAAAAATGCCCACAGAGGGTTCAACGGGTTTTTGAATTGGGGTGTCCATAGTAAAAACGAAAAATAATGCCATTCTTTAACAATGTTAGGTGTTGAGTCCAAAATTCGGTTGGGGGAGGGTGGAGGATTGGCCCACCTGTATTGACCCTATTTTTCTAACCCTACAGTGTTAGTACTTGGTTTTGGGCAGGTTCACCAATGTGACCTAATTTAAATTATCCCACGAAAATCTGTTATGTGCTGTGCATTTATCAAGTTCATACACACTGCCTTAATTCTGTTTTTAAAAAATGTCTACTGACGGTCTACCATGGGTTTTTTACTTAGGGGTTTCCATAATTAGACCAACCAAAAATTATACCATTTTTTAACAATGTTGGGTGTGTTGTTCAGAGTGGAAGGGTGATGGGTGCACCTGTATTGCTCCTATTTTCCTAACACTACAAAGTTAGAAGTTCGTTTTGGGGCAAGTTAACCATGCAGCGTGACCTATTTTGAATCCTATGGCCTATCTGTAAGACACTGCATTATTTTCAATTTCACTGTGCAATCCAGTTCCCCATAAAAAAAAAGACAAATTTGTATATGACAATACAAACGATTCTGCTTACATTTCGTTTGCAACACTGCGTAAAATAAAACAAATAAATAAATTCTGTGATAAATTCCCTTTCCAATACTTACATGCATGCATTCCTGATTTGCCTAAGTTACACTTCACTGGATGACAATGAAATGGATGGTTTAACCAATACCACATTGCAGGCAACCAAAAATAATTAGATGCAAAAATGCCCACCCATACCAGCCTCCCCTTGGAAAAATGTCTGTTAACATTGTATTTCGCAGGACTTAAATGGCGGCCTAAGGTCACATGACCTTAGGCAGCCAAGCAGGGCCTACCTAACATCACGTTGACCACTCTTGCAGCGGGAAAGCTTAGTGGGACAAATCACTTTTGGAATACAAATCCTATCTTAAATGAAACAAAATGGAAGCCATTTGAATATATTGCCACCACTCTTGATACAGTCCACTGAAGGAAGAGTTGGAAGTTAACACAAATCAACTTGCCAGCCTAAGGCAGCATATCTGCATATATTATGCAAACCACCCTGTGAAGTTTAAAAAATTTAATACTACAATCGTATTGCTTTCAAGTATGTTAATATTAGCATTTTAACTTAATCTGTTTACCTTAACTTACGGCAACTTAAATCAAAATATTTCTAAAAATATTTATAAAAGTACCTTTAACAGTTTAATTCTTACCTGTAAACTATCATAGCTCACAGTTAACCCTAACCTACAATGCCCCTTTCCTAAAATTTAATAAATGCTACACTAAAAAAATATACCAACACAAGGACTTGAACCCAGTCTCACCTACTTTCAAAGTGAACACTATATCCACAGAGCTACGGTGGTAGATAAGCTTTACGGTTGCAAGGAAAGGCTTAGTGATATTGTTGACTAATAATAAAAACTATATTTGTTTAACAGATTCCAGTCAAACTTGTAACTAATGAGCTCGTTTGGAACCTGTTAAATCAAATCCTTTTTTTATATTTGTTGTTTAATTTAAAAAAAAAAATTGGAACTTTTTTTTCATTAGCCGTCTACTTGCGAGGGCAAAAATAGGGTTAACTTAAGTTTGGAATTAGGGTTAATTTAAGCATTCTAACTGAATTAGGCCATACGCAGTCCATTGGGAAGAGGGGGGGGAGGCTTTTCCTAAAGCTCTGTTAGCCATAGCCACATTAATTTAATGTGTCTATTTATTGCACACGACTTTTTCATATTTCAACAGATTTTGACAATCAAGTACATATTAGAAGTGTCTTTCTGAGAGCTATACAATGCTATTTACCGCGTGTCGATATCACAAACCGTTCTTGAGAAATCCTCGAAAAAGTCGAAACAAATTGGAATTTTTCACTCTTTTTACAATAACTTTTTTTCAAAATTTTACGGAATTTGACAATCAAGTACACAATTCGAAGTGTCTTTTTGAGAGCTACACAACATTGTTTACTTCGTGTCGATATCACAAACCGTTCTTGAGAAATCGAAATCTTCGAAAAATTCTAAACAAATTGAAATTTAGATAGTTTCAGAAATTTTGCTGTATGTTGAACACTGAAAGCAAGAAATAAAAAAAAGTGTATTTTGAATTTAGCGTTTCTTTCCATTGCAGACTTCAGTTATCACCTTATACAAGAGAATTTCAGCCGTACATTTTTTATCAGCCTTTAGGAAAATTATTTGCGAGCTAAGTAAATGTCATATTGGAAGCATTTCGTCTCAATTTAGTGTTTGCCGATCAATCGTGAAAGCCCACATTTTCAATATTCATTATAGAAAAGCGCTTCATAGTAATCTTTTTAAATTTTTAATCAGTTCCTTCCTTGCAAAACATACTATCATTAACTAAACGTACATGTTTCACAAAATCAATTTTAAGGTTAACACTGTAGAGAAACCCAAACTTCCCAGCTTAAAAAGATGGGAGACGGAGCCACCAGGGGTCAGCAGATGGTCTGTGAGCCGAGGCGTCTGACTTTCTTGGCGTTGTTTTTGTTCGTTGTATGAGCCGAAATTCTTTTCATTTCGCGAATAACTTTTTTTTTTATACTGAGGCTTAGTATACGAATATTAAAATCTATGGTTCTGTTGTTTGCATTGGTTTACGATAGTGGTTAAATTCAGCTTTGTTTTGCTGGTTAATAAATTATAATATCAGAAATTGAATTGACTTATTTACAGACTCTGCTATTGTGAAATGGAGAGGGGAGTGAACTGAGTTAAGGAATGTTACGCGCAACTTTTATCTGCCTTGCGAATGAGTGAAAGGCTGTCGTCATCATATGTTTTGTAATATTTCGTAGAAGGAAATTTGCTAACCAACTGAGTATTTGCTTAGCTAAGTACAATATAATTGAAATGCGTCGAAAGTGGGATTCCCATTGGTACACCGTTTATTTGTTGAAAAAAAAACAGTTTCCTATGCTGAAAATGTGTGGTTTCAAAAATTATTTGAACTGCTTCAGTAAAGTTTTCCACAGTCCAACCAACTTTAGAGAGAGGGGGGTCGGTCCGAGATGGGTCCGATAGTAGACTTTTATTTTTATCCACGAGAGATCGAGAGAAGGAAACATTTTTTCCCCACGTTAATGGAAAGTTAATTCGTAGTCGTCTTGAACATAACTGTTCTGAATCATTGATAATTTCGAGTGCGTTTCGTGTCGTATGGTCCCTTACGGCCAAAGTTTTAAAATAGGAGCAAAGATTCTTGCAAGGGGTAGATTTGGTGATTTTTTTTTTTACCCCTTTTGAAAAGGAGGATTGAATGTATTTATGTGGTTATCACTGATCTATATAGGCTACGTTGCGCGTTACGTTGTAACATTGTACAACTGTGTACTCGAAGGCGTACCGTAAGGCAAAAATGAAAAGGCTTACTATACAATTCAAATCTTCGTTAGCTGCTACTGAAATCTAAAATAAGCCTAAAAGCAAGCACATTTTTAACCGACAATTCTGATGATTACTGCTTTTAGAGTACACAATAGCGATAGCTGTTGTAATGAGTGATAGAGGTGTGCCCCTCACCATTGGTAGTGGCAGAACTGTACGAAAGGCCGGATGGACTAGGTAGTCGCTGTAGCCGCTTGTTTTTAAACTGAGTATGTCAGAATCAAGCTGTTGTCTCTGTAGTAAAACCAGAGTAAACGCGACGTTACATTTGTCGATTTTTTGTTTGGGTCATTTTTCAGTTTTCGGATTTATTGGATTTCAGCGTGCGCGAAATTCGCTTTAAGTAATTCTTAGCATGTTTTAGTTTTGTTACTGCAGCTCCGCGGATTTACGATCGGTTTCCGGCAGAAAATTAAATCACCCTCAAGTTTTTCACAAGCCGGTGATACAACGGGATGCACATCGGGGGATGGGGGGGGGGGGATTAATTGAAGATCTTTCTGAAGTACGATTTTTGTTACGTCATCGATACTCTGGTTGGATCGGATCTATTATACATCCAATCATAATTAATCGGGAAGGTCTGGAATTTTTTT
>JAHWFP010025199.1:4366-25201 GCA_023313725.1 Lithobius niger
ACATGCACTGAGTAGGAATTGTTTTCTTGTTGCCCTAAATTGATGCAATTATATGACTGCCGTTTTCTAAATTTCTGCTACATGCACTGACTAGGAATTGTTTTCTTGTTGTCCTAAATTGATGCATTTATATGAGTGCGTTTCCTAAATTTCTACTACCTGCACTGAGTAAGAAGAATTGTTTTCATGAATTGATGCAATTTAGGACAACAAGAAAACAATTCTTGCTGCAGCAAGAAGTAGAAATTTAGAGACATGCAGACTAAATTCAAAATGCTACCATATTTGATGTTTTTTTTTTAAGATTTCGAAGATTTCTGCCATGAGAAATTAATTTTAAAAACGGCACGCGGTCGCGATCCCTTACTTTAACGTTTTTTTACTCGGTTTTTCCAAATTGGTTGACTTCATCTCCTCGAATTTTGACTTCCACTGCGGGACTTTTCCTGTTTTTTTTCCTCTTTTAAAATTGTAATGTGATTTTGCCATTAAAAAAAAAATTCTTGATAATGTGTTTAGATTAACTCGAAACGTCGTGGTTTTATTAATTTGTTGAATGCAGTTCTTAGTTTAATTCACGTTTACGTGTTTTACGTCCCGTCATTTAGTCACCGGTTGATGTTGTTGTTAGTGCGATAATATGCATGTTTTGGAAACTCGATGTAGGGGCTTGGTTGGTGCGCTAACTAAACGATCCGCTTCTACTATACCGAGTATCCCGAAAGTCAAGGGGAGGGGGGGGATTGGGGGAAAGTCAAGGGTCACCCCAATAACTTTTGCCATCCGTCGTAGATGAATGAAACCGTTTCTTGAAGGAATCAACCTATTTATGAGGTAGGGCTGGTGGTGCCCCCCCCCCCATAGGGGTGCTCCTGGTGGACCTAACATTTAAATATAAATGGGTATAGGGAGATGAAATTATTAGGGTGACCTCCGAATTTTGGGACACCCGGTATACTAGCAGTCACTAAACTCGGTTCACCCACGTTTCGCCGACTCCCGTTTCGCCGAATTTCAGTAAAGATATACTCCCGTTTCGCCGACCGCAAGAAATAAAACGTTCATTTGCAGGTAGCTAAAAACATAGCCTTACTTGACTACTTTAAGAAATAAATATTTGCTACAATTTGTAGCTTAGTTACGTAAACAGTGGAGTAACAATTTAAGATGAACCTTATTTTGATAAGAAGCTATCAATGAAGGAAAAAATGTATTACCGTATTGCACGATGCGTTACGATTTTAACATGCAATACCCCGTTTCTTCTTTTTTTTTCTTCCTGTTACGATGTAGCTTATTGTCGTATACGTATAGATTAGAAGTACAGGTTAGGATTTCATGTGTGAGTAGATCATGATACCGGAAACTGACCGAGTGAACAAAACAGTAACGCTTTGATTCGTACTCCCCCCCCCCCGCGGGGGAGAAAAAATGGTTCGGGGTGAGAGGGGCCCTTGAGTGTCTCGTGCTCGTGTCGACAAGTAGTGCCGCCAGCCAACCCCAGACCACCAACAATAATTCCCCGACAGGGGGGCAAAAAAAATTTTTGGCAGTTCGCAGTATCATTAGTTGACTTCTATTGTTTACTGCGAATTTCATCTATTTAACCCACAAATAACAACAAACATACATATTTAACCTTGAAACGTTCTATTAAAAAAATTAGCGAATTTGTGTCCTTTTTTAACAAATGATGGGCGCATGTTGCATGGTACGTAAATTAAACACCATTCCGAGTTTTCAAATAGAAATGTCTTGCTCCTTTCTGATTTAAGGTCATTGCTTATCGAATCGTTCAATTGTTTGTGGGTTGACGTCACTAAAAGAACTTGAGAGTCGGCGAAACGGGATCATATCGTTTCGTAAATTCGGCGAACCGGGAGTCGGCGAAACGGGAGTCGGCGAAACGAGAGTGTACCACTGAACTCGCGTTACACCACGTGGGTTAACTGGGGAAGTCCCACTTGAGCAAGAGTCGGTAAGGACACCCGCTCCTTTGCCCACAGGCACAGTCGGGTGGGTATTGTGGAATTAACTGGTGGTTCGTGAGAGTGGTTTCGGCTTCTAGATCTTTCGCATTTCTTGGAATGCGCAATAACGGGGGAAACGCCGATTGTGTGGTGATGGGCAAAGAGTGTTTAAACTCATCTTGGCTCAGTGTAGCACATCAACAACATGAATTAACTTTGACGTTTTTTTTTATTGAACGGACCTGGAGCCTTTATTCGATTTGGGCTATCCCTGGAATCAGCGACAGCAGCTTTGGGCTGAAGGCTTACTTCATTCAACATATGAATATTTATTTGTGTGCCTAACCCCCGAATATTTATTTGTGTGAATATATGAATATCCCGACGGTGATATGTTGAAGTTATGCTTAAAATTATTGTTGCAATTTGCTGTTTTATCCTGCGGTTCGGTTCTTATACAGGATGGTCCATAAGTCCTGAGTCGGCGGTTGAGTACACGATTGATGAAGAAGAGTATTTAAACAGATTGACATTAGTGTTGACACATCAGTAACGAATAAATGGATTGCAAATGCACTGACCTTGACGGCCTTTCTCAAGGTCACTGCATTGCTAACGTCTAAAGTAAGCATTCTAGAGTAGTAGTGTCAAGTGAGTGGAATGTTGTGGGGGATAATAGGACATTACCATCCCAAAAAGCAGAATAAAGCTCGGTTCAAAAATTTGTAAGAGATACGGAAGATAGCTGCGTTACACGCTAGCATGCAGTAAAGATATTATGAATCGTTATGAATACATTGCTGGTTCCATACTTGGGCTCGGCCTGTAAAGACGCGGATTGTGTGTGATTCTCCTAGAGAAACGAATCACTACCAAAAAACGATCGATAGGCTGTTGAGCAGATTCGAGCCAGTAAGAAGGTCTTGTTACATATGCGCCTTTACAAAGAAAGTAACACGATTTTTGGGAGATGATTTATTTCATCACCTTGGCGGTGACACACTAGCTTGTGTCTAGATATGTGTATCGATAGTCTTCAAACGGAAATTGAAAGCACGTGCTTTTTAGGTGTCATTTTCTGTGTCGTTTTTCATATTGTTATTTCTGAAGAATTTGGGCGAATATTCGAGTAACGAGGTCTTATTCACAATGTCTGGTTACTCTTGATTAATACATATCCAGAGAAGACAGATTGTTTCTCTGATGAGCTCGGTATCGAGATGTCAGAGAGTAATTCTGACCTCGTCAGCATCCCCTCGCCCCCTCGCTCAGTCAGTTTCAAACTTAAATCTACAAATAAAACAGAATCTACGTCTGAAATTTCAAGTGAATCGGACATTATTCAAATTTGTGGGGACACGGTTGATGATCACGAATGTATTTATTTATAGAGCCAGGCAAGCGATTTTTTATTCAGTAGATTACAAAAAGGGAAAAATGAAATTTTATACACATTGTTTCAAACTGCTAACCAAAATTAAAGATATTTCAAAGCAGCAAAAGATACTAGATATAAAAATCTTAGTAGACTATCAGCTGGAAACCACTCCGAATTGCAAGCTAATCAGCAGAAAATGAAAATAAACTCTAACCAATAGGTTGAGTGCTTTAACACTACCTTTGTGGCGAAACGAGTATGGAAAAATGATTGTGTAGTTTTACACTGTTAATAATTATAATCAACTTCCTAAAGAACTTATAAATATTAAATCATACAATGAACTAAAAAGTAAGGGTAAAGACCTTACTAGATAACTAAATGATATTAAAAGGACATACCTTCTCACTGTATTCGAGCATCCTGCACGAAATAGCTTTTGCAACATTTATGAAGGTTAGAGTGATTGTAGCAAAGCCCTTTCTCACAAGGGAAAAAAAACAGAAAAATGAATGCTTTTGCAAAATTTACACACGTTTGAATTTGAAGTAAGGTTGCAAAACCGAGCCATACAGGAAAGCCAACAGGGAGGAATGTACCTTTAAGTCTTTTTACACAACAACAACTAAACAATTATTTACATTGTAAAAATGTTACTATGTTTTTTCTAGTTATGTTTATTTGTTTATGTTTGTGTTGTGTGTGTCAAAACAGCAAAGGAACATAGAAAGTTTCCTGTAAGGTTTCAGATACAGAAGCTTTCTGAAATCTTATAGGAAAGTTTATCTGTCCACGTTTAGGCCACGTGAAACCTTACTGCTGTATCCCAGATTTCAAAACTTTTCATGCCAAAACAAACGAAGAATAATCTGAAGCATACACACTCGATTACCTTCTTGCCTAAATTTTGTCAGTGTTTTCGTTCAGTCACGTCATCTACTTTCCGTTCATCACTCTACTGATGATACATATATCATTTTTCAAGATTTTCAAGGACTTTTCCAGGCATGGAATTTCATTATCACTTGACATTTGCAGGTTTCAAGTACTCGCACGAACCCTGAATTACCTGTAGAGCTGTGTTATGCCTACTAAGACTATTCTATTAGTTTTTAAACAATTTTCAGTGATGTCGTTTAGCCAATCAGAATGCATCAATCATTAGCTGATCTATCGTATGCAAAAGAAAAAAGCAGTAAGGTTTCACGTGGACTAAACAGTACAGCAACACTGCAGTAACTGAAACCTTACAGGAACGTTTATTTGTGTTCCTTTGCTGTTTTCACCTCGGATCAGTTAAACCTAACCTTATGCATCAAACGAGTTGATTTTTGTTTTCTAATATTTATTTAGTCTTCGTCTTTTATTCAATCATGTGCAGTTAAATGCAGATTTGTGTGAACTTTTTTAATACGTAAAATATTTTGATGTGATTCGTGCAATCCGTTTTAAATAAATAAAGCAACAAAAAAATTATGGTCGGCACCTAGAGCCTCGTTGACGTCACTCAGTCATTTTTTTTTTTTTTTTTTTTTTTGTCAGTGTCCTTCTTCTAGTGTTAACCTTTATTATGAGAAAAGTTGTCCGTTTCCCACACTTGAGGTACGTTAGCTCCGTGAATGAAAGAGCCACTTGCACCTGCTTAGCAGGAATGCATCCACCATCTGGCGTCATTACCTTTCATTTCCATTCAAGTTGAAGCAACACCAAAAGTGGCTGAGAAAGCGGCGGACGACGTCACAAGGAAGTTATTACCGCAGAAACAAGAGCCACTTCATTTAATTAACGTGCCATCATTCTCTTTTGTTTCGAGTGGCGAGACCATCTGATTTCGCCATTGTGATTTCAGTGTTACGCAATCGTTCCATCTGTCAGTATATTTACGGATTGCGTTGATCACTGAATTCTGAAATTAAAGAACGTGTCATTCATGGCCTTAGCTAGCAACTCCCCCCCCCCTCCCCAGCCAGAGCGTAATTAGGACCAAAGATTTTTAGTACATTTTTTCCCGAGTATTTTTCATGATTGTGCACCCCTATGCCCCCCCCCTCTCCTCCCATACAAAAATAGGCAAACTGCAGGCACTGTATGTAGTATCGTAATTATCTTGACCGAGACAAGAAATACAAGTCAGTTTGGGCTTTTGTCTCCTTTCTTTTTGCTCCAGCTGCTGTAGTAGGAAGCGGCTGCTTCTCTTGTTTTGATATTTAGACCTTTTTTTTGGGGGGGGGGGGGGCGGCTTTTTCGTGGATGCAGAAGTGATGAGTGGATCCCTCCATAAAACATTTCTATCATCTACGTCCTTGGTATTTTTATCCGTTCCTAATTCCTAAGGGGGAAGAGTCTAAAATAAAAGTTGTATGGCCTAGGGCATATTTAAACAGATTTTTCTGAATTTCAGGAACCAATACACCCAACGTGCTACGCAAACAATTTGTTTAATTTGGCCCTGTTTAATTGTTATTAAACTGTAAGACTCACTGACTGAAAAGGTAAAGTTGTTTTAAAGTAGCCTAACTTTTTTTATTTACTTTTTAAAATAATAAACAGGTTTCGTGTTGAAGAAAATTAACTGAATAAAAAACGACTTCGTTGTTTAGTAATAAGTATTAGAGATTAGAGCTCGTATCCCACGGAACTCCCAACTATGAAAGCACACAGATAAAAAAAAACGGATGACAGTTCACTAGAACGAAACAAACTATAATTTTATCTCCGATGCTAGGGAACCGGGATTGTTTTTGTTCCTTGGTAATATCAAAAAGTCAACGCACTTTGTGTTTGAAACGGGCATGTCACTGAGTGTGTGTGTGTGTGTTTCATTTGCGCGTTATACAGGCGTTTAATATTTGGGGGATTTGTTTTGTTTTGTTTAGGTCCCTTGAATTAAAGTTCAGATTATAGTTTGTTTGAAATTTGCGTTTGAGATGGACCAATGTCTGTGAATGGACGTTTAATTTCCGCATTATGCAGGCGTTTAATATTTGGGGGATTTATTTTGTTTTGTGTAAGGTCCCTTGAATTGAAGTTCAGATTATAGGTTGTTTGAAATTTGCGTTTGAGATGGACCAATGTCTGTGAGTGGACGTTTAATTTCCGCATTATGTAGGCGTTTAATATTTGGGGGATTTATTTTGTTTTGTTTAGGTCCCTTGAATTGGAGTTCAGATTATAGTTTGTTTGAAATTTGCGTTTGAGATGGGCCAATGTCTGTGAGTGGACGTTTAATTTCCACATTATGCAGGCGTTTTATTATTTTATACCATTGAAT
Organism: Lithobius niger; assembly: GCA_023313725.1. Taxonomy (NCBI): domain Eukaryota; kingdom Metazoa; phylum Arthropoda; class Chilopoda; order Lithobiomorpha; family Lithobiidae; genus Lithobius; species Lithobius niger. Next base: position 10,986 of record JAHWFP010025199.1, read on the forward strand.
TGGAGTTCAAATTGCAGTTAGTTTCGTTCGATTGAACTTTAATCGATTGTTTATTTGTGCACCTTCACAGTTGTGCGTTCTATGAGGATACGAGCTCTAATGCTTGTTTAGTTTGTTGGTTTTTTTCGCTTCCTTTTAATTGGCGTTGGTATTGTCTGGTTCGTCATGTGTATGGCCATTCCGTTCTCCGCCAGTAACAAAAGAAAGGACCATACATGTTTATGTCCATGCTTCGTCCATGCTTGTCTCAGGCAGTCTGACATAAATCCAAATGCAAAGTAAGTTTGCATCTGTACTTATTTAAACCGGGTAATCTGCTCCACTGCAGACAATGAGAGCTACAATTTAGCTAGAAAAATCCAAGTGGAACACCCAGGATCTTTAACATTCTGTCGAAGGATGCTTTTGCTTTTTTTGCCTATTTTTAGGGAACAGTGGGTGACAGGGACGGGAGAAATCAAAGCGTAGAAATCAACGGAAAACCCAGTTTCTTTTACCTGCCATAATCGACATGAGCAAGAGACACCATCCATCGTCCCGAAAATGACACGGGATTGGCTGAGGCCAGGATCGGCTTGTACCTGGCCCTTCCGGACAAGAGACGGTCGTGCTGCCCGTCGAGGCACCACGTAACCCCCACCCTGGTTGTATGATTGACTGATTTATTATGGAACATTAACCTCAAAAGATTATCAGTCCCTGACTGAAACCAAAACAAAAATTGCCTCGGCCGAAAGGCCTGAAAAGGCCTAAAAAGGTCAATAAAGGTGGCTCGTTGCATTCAACCCAGAGGGACTGCACTGGGGTGGATACCACGCACCTGCTCACAATCCTAAGACAATCATTCACTGCAACCTGTACCGATCTGACATGACGTGTGGGGATGCTGACAAACGGGAGGCGATAATCAAGAACGGACCTATAACAAAAGCCCTCTACGTAGCTAAAAGTGCACCTCTCCAAACATCTTACAGCGAGCAAGAACTTTCAGGATCGAGTCTTTCCCCGAAGCTGTTTAGCATCCATATTCCACTCGAGACTTTCATCAAGGATCACACCAAGGTACTTAACAATTTGTCTCGGAATTATAATTGCGCCACCAACCGAAATTATGACAGGAGGACCTTGCTGTGCAACAGAGCGGGGAAAAATGACTAGCTCAGTTTTGGTTGACACTAACATCAGCCCTCAGACAAACAACTATGCTGTCTAACGCGGATTGCACATGCCCAGACAAAGACTGGTTCATTGCCAATAAACCACATAGCCACATAGCAGACAATGTTAGCTGAGATGCCCATGTCGACAAGAATATCATTTATTGCAATGGCAACCAAAGCAGGACTTAGACAGCAACCTTAAGGGAGGCCATGATCTGAGTTGGCTTCAGATAGCCAGTGGCCATTAATAGTGTTATAAACCGTCGCATACCTAAAAGGGCTACAATGCATTGGCCAGTTTTGTGCTGACGCCCATCTTGCTCATGGCAGCGCGGACCCAATCGATGCTGACCGTGTCGTAAGCTGCCTTTATGTCTAAAAAGACAGCTACAACAACCTGACCGTGAGCCCAGGCTTCCCTGATGCTTGACAAAAGAAACAAGACTGCATCCTGTGTGCTTCTGTTCACTCTATATCCAAATTGAACAGGAGCCAAGCACTTAAAAATTCCAAGTGCCATGTCAACCTCTTCACAAGCATACGTTCATAAATCTTCTGAAGACGTGACAGAAGGGCTATGGGCCCGTAATTAACCAGACTGGACCTGTCACTCCCTGCCTTCTGCACCGGCACTAAGATAGTGAACATCCAAGAGGGAGGAACTATGTGCCCATCCAAGTGCTCTTGAAACCAGGGACGTAAAGGTTTACGTCCCTGTTGAAACAAGCGCAAAGCCTCTTCGCTGGCTGCGGGCGGCAAACAAAGGATGAGGAGAGGCTAACAATGTCAAAACTTACAACGCTGCAGCAGCAACAATGGTGCAACATGCAGCCGAGGCACACCAGATCGGAGCAGAGATGCAACGAAGCTTGGGTGCGGGAAAGTAACATTGTCGGGCAATGACACTAAGGCGGTGACTGGAAGATTGGTGTAGGGCAGATGTCTTTTGTGCTGTATGTTGATGTAATTTTAGTATCATGATGTAACTGATTGTAATTTTGTTGTGGTGGGGCTGGTGGCCAGGTATGGCTGTAGCTCCCAGAATAAAGCACTGACTCACTCAAGGGCTAATTCAATAGAACATACAAACCAAAAAAAAAAAAACTATCAGGTTTCCGCAGAAATTTTTCAGTTCTCACCGTAGGTCGAAAGTACTAGGTCTTTAATTTTGAGATGGCCTCAAAATTGGACGACAGACATGACTAAACAACCTACTTAGTTCTTCAACGCGGGCTTCGGGAAGCCAGTTGAGTTAGTTTCCAAACTGTTTTCCACGAATGCGTTATTGTTTTTGCTTGAGGGAACACGAACCCAAACTGAGACGATGAGGGGCTTTTTGGATTTGGCTTTTTTTTAGCTAGTATGAACCCGAACAGGATTTGATTGATTAGTTTATTGAGCCCAAAAGGTCCATACACCTATACGCTCACACTATTCTAACTTACGCTAACTTAACCTAAACCATATATCCACACATTCAACCCCCAGGGTTATCTGCTCCACGACAATGAGAGGTTTTTTTTTTCTTTCTAGTTAGCACGAACCTAAACTGGATTATCTGCCTCACGACGATGAGAGGGACAATTTTGCTGGAGAAATCAGGTGGAAAACCCACGGTCTTTGAAAGGGAACACTGCCTGCAACAATGCAGGATCAACCATGAACCGCTAGGTGTGTTGCCATCAAGTTATAGACATGGGACAAAGCATGGGACATACTGTATTTCTAATCTTCCTTTTCTTCCAAACAAATTTGGGCGGTCAGTGGACATACACATGATAATCCAGATCGCACCAGTGCATGGAAACAAAAAAGGAGCGAAAAAAGCCAACAAATTGACTTACAAAAATGGAAAAATCATTAGAGCTCGTATCCCCATGGAATTCACAGCTGTGAATGTATGTGCACAAATAAAAAACGGATTAGAGTTAACTCGAACGAAACGAACAATAGTTTGAACTCCAATTCCAGGGAACAAGGATTGTGACATACCAACCGACTAGCGGCTGGATACTTCATACATTAAAAATTTCGTACACAAAATAAAAACATATACATGTCCAAGAACTGAAAATTAAAACCACAAACACTTACAAATGACTGAAAAGTCTGGTGGGAATCCTTGAACAGTATTGGTTTGGAAAGACTTTTTTCTTCTGTTTTTTTTTTGAATAAAATAAACTTAAACTGTAGACTATCACCCGACTGGTGTTTAACTGTGGGACGCATTTTGTTTTGCAATGTTGACTTGGAAGTCCAGCACATTATCAAATCATCGTCAGCTGTACAAATAAAAGTATCTAATCACGTTACACCATTCGTGACTAGCTAGTACTTAAGATTAAGAAGCTTATACGAGCCTGGAGCAACAGCGTTATCAAGACGGAAAACAGAAAAAAAAACTCGCACTGAAAAACACAAACCCATTCATAAATTTCGTACTTACTACTCACTCGTGCGTGACTAAGTGAGAAAATTAGATGCAATTTCCTTTGATTTTTTTTTGTCTCTCTCTATTCTTTACCGTGTAACAATTGGTGCAATTTTATAAATGGGTTTATCTTTTGTTTCGTTCATTCAAGTTTTTAGTATGACCGTCTGCAGAAAGACTAATGCTTGAAACTTAAACGATGAAATCAACAGGATGCGAGGGGGGAAAAAAAACCCATAAAAACCCTAAAGACGTCACCTGTTGATCTTAGTCAATTGTGTTTCTGTTGTCATTTTGAAGTGCCGAGCTTACCGAGCTGAACTAATTGCCCCAGTTCATTTCTGCCTTTTGGCCAGTTGCGTTGTAGTATATTCACAACTCATTTTTTTTTTAATGAAAATATAGCAGTATTGTTATGACCGGTCATTATTTCGAGTGTGACTACTAAGTGAAAAAAGGAAAACGTGACCACCAACTTTTCGATGAACCGCGCCTTCAAAATCTTGAAATTCCTTGATGCACCCCCCCCCCCCCCCCTGACCACCAATCAAGGTCCAGAAATAATACGACTCCATCCTCCTTCCTCCCCCTCCCCTCCGAAAAAAATCCACTTTTCGTATACCTATTGAGACTGTCTGCAGATATTTTCTGTAGCCAAATTAACTATACGTAGCACTAGAAACCGACAAGTTACCACTAATCGTGAGGCAAACTTGCCTCGTCTTTAACAAACGGACAAGGTTGAGTCAAAAATATTCCTTAAAACACCGATGTTCCTTACACCCATCTTGTGTCGAGTAAATGGGAAGTCCTAGGTTTGAGTCCCAGTCGGGGCAGTTGTGTTTTCTTTCTTTGTCAAATTAGTTTATCTTGTTCCTCAGAATGACGTCATACATCCAATCACCCACTTTACAGCTTTCGTCGCTTAAATCTTGCTCTGAAGCCCCCGTATCAACAATTTTGTCAACGGTGGCTTTATTGGATGCTTTTACTTTAGCTTTCTGTTCGACTGACAGAGCAAGACTAGCGTTGACTGCTGTTTTGCTTCCTCATGCATGGCGTCATCCAACTTAGAACCAGTTTCATCAGCGCTGGGGCGAAACCCACCCCTTAATCTTACAAGTGTCCATTTGGAAATCGGAACGGACTTTGCCTATACTGATATCCGTCTCAGACTTTCTCTTATCGTCTCACAATCCTTGGATTTTTTTCCTTTCCTTTTACTTTCTCTGCTATGTCGCACATCCTTCTTTGAGAGTAGAATCATAGATTAGGAAGTTAACTAGATTCGGCATCTTACCTCTTCCAAGCGTACGCGGGGCCCTGGCGGTAGATCCGGCCACTAACGTCTTTTTTTAATGCTTTGCGTGCGAAGCAGCACGGAGGATGATAGGTATTAGTAACCGCAACTACCGCCAGGGCGTCGTATGCTTGGAAGAGGTAAGGTGCGACATTCAGTTAACTTTCTAATCTGTGTTAAGAATACCCTTATTTGAGAATGCTGGTTCTTTTTGATCGCTTTTACGTGTAACCGCGCATATATTAACAAATTTAAAAAAATACATAAATAAAAAAAAAACATAGTTACAAGTGAAACAAAATGATAAACTATTCGTTGTAACAAAGCTATCGAGTTAAAAATACAGTCTGATCATTTTTATGTAGTTTGTGAAGCACCTGACAGTGAAATCATGGCCGAAATTGAACTCGCCATTTTAGGGGGAAAAGTATGCCGAGTATCACAAAGGTGTCTACATGACGTAAGAGTGCTAAGACTTAATATAAGGCAGCCCAAACGAAAAATAAACACGTTTCCCTTACTGCCGAACGCAAAAGGGGACCATTGAGATTTTTTTCCTGGGGACTTTTCTTAGTATTTTTTGTAGCTTGCTACTCCTATTTTTTTTTCTCCTTTTCTTGCCCTTCTTGGTCTTTTTTACCCTTATTTGACCTCTCTAGGCACTTTCTCCTGGCTTCAATACCAATTACGTTTATCGGTGGAGAAAAGTAAAATCGAGCATATTTTTTTTTAAATACGCAAAAAGGGGACTTTTCCAAAAAGGGTAGGGGCAATGCTCTTCCCCCCCCCCCCCCCGCTCCCCTGCCCCTCCCACCTTCGCCCTGTGCACGCCACTGGCCCATTACACAATTTAATACTCATCGTTGTAGTATTTTAAACCAGAGGTGTACGTCTTGAAAAAATCTCCGGCGGCAGCGTAGGACAGTTTTTTTCGCATCAGCATATTCAGTTATTTATTGTTTACTTTCATCTTCGCTAGTTCCCGGGACCAAGGCCAGTTGAAACTGAAGCTGCGTTCCTCGCTGCTATATTCCTCGCAATCTCACACCTGGTCTTGGTTTGCCTTGGACCAAATGATCACTCAAGCATTAGGTTTCCGGCCTAGTCAGCGGAAAGTGCTGGGTTCGAGTCCCAGTCGGGGCAGTTGTCCTTTCTTTCTTTCTCAGATTAGTGTATCATGTATCCTCACAAGGTCAGCCTTTAAAGCAAACTGTTTGCTTCGAAATAAAGCGTCGATTACATGTGCAAAATTTCATGTGAATCGAACAATAGTTCCAAAAGTCTTCGAGGAGATGGAGAGACAGACATCAGCGCACGAGGAGTAGTGCCTCTGCAGTGGCATTAATCTATATTTTTTTCGGGGTGGGGTGAAAATTTCAACCCACTACAAAAACATACGACCACTTTATTTTTATTGAACGATCTTCCTTGTTTTGCGCATTGTGCGACTCCATGAAAAATATGGTTTGAAAAAAACAGCGAATAAATAGATTATTTAAGAAGTTTTACGCCCCTCGCCTTGTACTTTTGGGGGGCCCTTGGGCTCCCTGTTCCCCCCCATTTACGCCACTGATTGCGCGCCACTAAAATAAAGCGACGCCGGCAATGAACATCAGGAATCAGACTTTTAAAGTTTGTTTGTAGTAGTTACACGCCTTACATTTTTCTTGTTTCACTTATTGTAAGGTTTTTTTTTTTAATGACGACTTACATCCAGCTCTTACACGTCCATCTCTTACACTGATTTTTGAAGATGGCTCAAGATAGTCAGAAAATTCAACTATTTATTTCACCAGACGTGTAGGCTATCTTTCTGAATTTTCCATCTGCAAGAATCAGTACGGAAACATTCCTTGAATGTGTGCTGCAAAATTTTTTAACAACTTTGTGTTGTAAATTGGTAGGCCACTCCTTAGACTATTTTTCTGAATGTCTGCTGCTACCAAACCACCCGTCCCTACCGGGCAGTCTGTTGCAAAAGCCAGCAAACGTCTAGCCGTTGGATTTCGATACAAACCGTAGGACCTCGGGACTTACGACTAGACTATCAATACAAGGACTCGCGTGTAATCGTCCCCGTCTTTCACCGGCCGCGTCTGGACCAATTTGAAATCTTTGACCGCAACGCAAATGAGCTACCGCCGATAAATGCTCGCCTTGACCGGTTGTCTGTATGTCTCTCTCTCTCTCTCTATCTATTTGTCTGTCTATCCGCTATTAAAGGACCGTGAATGAAGGGAGGAAGGATAAGTTTAAAAAAAAAAAAACTTACGGGCGCCATGCCACTCGTGGGAAAAGCGGGCAGGTGGGATGGATTAGGAACCGGTGCAAGACTGGCCTTGTTTGCAAGCAGTACGAAGACGGAGGTATTGACATGGCCAATTTAATACAGGGCCAATGATAAAAAAAGAAAAAGAAAAAAAAACCGGAGCGTCCAGGTGCACTTACTGCCAGTGCACGTTTTGTGTCAGTTTTGTAGAAAGATGCACTATAATTAGCGTGGGGGTTGGAGAAGTCCACGTTATAGTCTGTATGTGTAACATTTTCGAATACGGCAGATTGCAAGGTTTTTTTTTTTCTTGCCAATTTGGTAATGGGATTCATTTTTCCTAAATTTCCTTCGGCCGCTTAAAAATTAATTAAATGGTCCTCAGGAGTCGTACTAAAAAAACTGACGCGGGCGCGCAGTGTTTTTTGTTACATTTATTCGCAATTTTTCGTATGCGAGCTTCGGATTTTTTTTTAACGAACGAAACATTGCAGTAGTTTACATTTTGTTGTGGAGTGCAATATCTCTTTATTTAATGCACGGCGGTAACGTCACGCCAACACATCCCAATGCTAAAAGTGTAGCCGTTATATACGGTTAATCTGAAAACCCACACACGTGACCGTGGGTTAATTTTGATAACCCACACTTTTTCGATAACCAGCACTTTTTTTGATAATCTAACACTTTTTCCTCGCTCCACACAACAACTGCTCTACTATGTGACATACTTTGCAAAACTACCGTACACAACACAAATTCAACCAACAAAAATAAGCACATTTGCAACCTGCGACATTTATCGTACAAACACGAAAAAAAAAAAAAAGCTCGCGTAGGCTACTATGCTAGGACCCCACCCGTGCAGGAATGGTCCAATCCTCCAACCTTTCTGTCCGACAGTACTAAAACTAGGCTACCGACACTTGTAAACACACCTAAATACACCTAAAAACTATACGATACTCAAGCGAACAGCACATTTATAACCTGGCGACATTTTACGCACTAACATGAAAAAAAAAAAAAAACCTCGCGTACGGCGCTAGCCCCCTCCCCAACCCCACCCATTAATAAATAGTCCAAGCCGAACCCCCCCCCCCCGACAACCTTTCGTTCCGACCGAACGAAAACTAGCCTACTGACACCTTCTAAACACACTTAAAAACCTACGAGACTCTAGCGAATAGCGCATTTTATACGCTATATCTTATTTAAACTAATAACGTAGAAAAAATACGGTTTTACCTTAAACACAAATGTCGGTGACTGGGATTGGATATAGGGACGTCCTCGCGTACGTGAGACTTTGGCAGACTGGAAGTTTAAACCGGAAGTTTGGTGTTCAGGAATTTACGTCATAATTCACAAATAAAATTTTCAAATAAATTTTTTATTAATCTCAAATAACTAGACATGTTGGCTCGACGTCACAGCTTAGCATTAAAACACATATCCGTGAATTAGACCGGGTTATCCCGAAATAATTGCTCGTCTGCTCGAAACGGAACAGTCCAAAGATCTAGGGGTAGCAAAATCGAACTCGCGCGGGCGCGCTCGTGCGATTTCGCAACCCCTCGATCTTTGGACTGTTCCGTTTCTCGCAGACGACTCCTGCACTTCGGGATAACCCGGTCTACTTCACGGATATCTATTACTTAATGTCAGATTCAGCAAAGTTCACATTGTAAATGCTGCACATTGGGAAAAAGTCTTTCTTTAGATTCAAGTTTTTAGTTGTGACACACCTCCGAACGGCCCTTAAATTAGTGTCGAGGCGATCATGTGAATAGAGCAATGGGTTGATATGGCCATCGGCTTCAGGAAATGCTTAGGACACGCTTGTCGTCTATTCCGGACAGCCAGCGAGTCACGAGACCACCAATTTAGATGGTGAGTTGATTTTCTATCCAAGTACAAACGTTTATGACTACAACACCAACCGGAACAAACCCTTTCAATAATGGTTCTGCATGATGACGGAGCCAAATACACCTTCAACCAAACAATGTCGCCAAGGCAATGGTTCCTTTTACCGCCACCTAAAATTGCCTCCAGACACCAAAACTAGAAAAGGTCACTTCCTCTCTTGTTGTCAGATACTTCCCCTGATAGCCCTTCAGCCAAAACCCCAGAATGAAGCACTAGGTCCAACACCCAATCCTAGAATACAGTTCCATACCAACAATTAAAGGTTCAGGTGCCTTCATTCATAACGTTAACTTATGGTTCCACAACGAATTTGCTACAATGCACCCCTCGTCATTTTGCCTTGAATTAAATCTCAGATAGATGATGAGCGTTTAAAGTCGACATGCATAGTTATAAGCCTTGGTAATGCAGACAGCCAGTTTTTCCATTCGGCAGCCAAAAAAAAACAAACAAACAAGTGTTATTAAGCAACCACAACACACACCCACACTTGGCTACACCAAACCCTGACGGCTATTGCCTCAGTAGCTGGTACAAACAGGAGACGTATCTGCTGATGGGGGATGTCATTCATAGCTATCAGCAATACCCCACTCCATAACCTGTGTGGCACAACAGTAAACTCCAAGCAGCGTTTCAGCCAATCCCAATATGTCTGCCTGCAGACTTAATCCCTTAATCTCCAGTCCCTTCTTTCCAATGTCCCTTACATTTCAACATCCAAGAAACCATACATTTTAGGAATGGGCTTGAATTGACACTTCCACACCATAGGACACCAAGCTATCAACATTTCCACTAGGATCCATGATGCCATCATGAATAACGCTTTGCTCGGTCATGGCAGCTACTTCACCACAATCCACGTGTCCTTTGCTCCTAATGCAAGACCAGCCACTTCTTCAGCAGCTCCAATGTCAGTCATCTACACCACAGGACGACTCATCTCGGCTAATTTTACCTTACTGCAATCCCAGACAAATGCTCCTGTTCTGGTTATCACTTTCTAGGGGGTTGAATTTCGTTCATATCGTCAGTGTAGGTCTGCAAAACAGGAAACGGATTCGATGTTTCAATCCCCCTGAGGCTTTGTCGACACAGGGGGGGGGGGGGGCAGAAACCTACCAGCTTTGTTTTTCTTCGATCTCTGATGCACCAATGAACTGCTGTCAGCAGTTGGACCCACACCCTGAACAGCAGCAGTTCCAACCGCGTGATGACTATAACTCTCACAGTCAATTGTGCCTTTCACAGTCAACAATATGCTGTGTTTGGTTTACAACCACACTATTAAACAGTATCCTGTACAATGTTAGCTATAGATGATCATCAATTTTTTCTACTGCTTCAACATCAGACGCTTCACTGATATTACTAATGGCACACGATTCGGATAGCCACACAAGTTCAGGTATGCCAGCAATCTGTACTGTACCTGGACATCTTAAACTGAATAGCCACTCTTCACACACAGTGACAGCTTGCGTATGTTGGTAAAGAAGTGCTGCCTACCATCTGCCTTTGACCTCTCACTCACAGTAAAATCCCACCACAACATCGAAACCCATCCACGTTGCAGACTGTAACATTGAAAGAGAGCCACTGCAGCCTACATTCATTAACTGTTCTTGGGGTTCCATAAGATCACAGTGATACCAATTCATCATCAAACGTCCGGCACACACTAATTCCTGCTTAACCATTGGGTCTACTAACACAATTTCGTACACCTTGTTCATTCTGGGGAAAACCAAGAATAATATTTTTGAATGACACCACTCATTTGTGGGCTTTACTGAAATGTTCACGGTGGTAGGGCCGTCTTCATCGCTGCACAAAGCCCCAACAGGATTCACCATATTTACTTGCTAAAGCCACCAACACCACGGTACATATGCTTTACCCAATTCAAGTCAGGAAGCCTTCCAAAAGGTCCCACACCACATGCTGTCCAACTTCAGCAGACAACTCATCATTCCCAGGTTTCATAATTATTCTCCTTGTCAAATGAAAATCGAATGGGATATTATAGTACTTACGGAAATTAATATTAAAGCGAATGAATCAAATTTATATAAATTGGATGCATTTGAACAGGAAGTTATTACGAGACAAGATACATGTAGAGGAGGGGGCATCATGATGTTCTTGAATAACAAATTGAAAACAGAGGTCGATAAAATCAAAATTGACACAAATGATTGTATTAAAACCCAAATGATTAAAAATAATATTGAAATGACAATTTTTGCTGTATATAGGCAGCCAAAAACGGATAAAAAAATATTTGCTAAAGAAATGAAAAAATTGTTGAAAGAGACGAAAGATAAAGATAATGTATGTTTTCTTGGTGATTTCAATATTGACATCTTAAAAAAGGAAAGCAGAGAAAAAAATCAAAACCGATGTGAGACTTATGAAAATAACCTTGCTCAATATGGGTTCGAACACAAAATCACAACGGTCACTAGAGAGGAAATAAGCAATAATAAAATGAGTAAATCGTGTATCGACCATATCGCACTTAGAACCAAAAAACTGCACAGTATGGGAATTGTAAATCACACTAAAATTGCTGATCACTACTTGACAGCGATGGTGTGCGGAAATAAGATAAAAATAAATGATGACGAAAAGATTAATTTAATGAATATAAAAAAAATAGTGGACAAAAATAAAATAATTGAGGACCTTGAAAAAATAAAATGGGAATATTTAAAGCAGCTGAAAACTACTGATGAAATATATATAGAAATTGAAGCACAAATAAAAAATATTTATGAAAAAAATACCGAAACAATCAAAAGCCATAAGACAAATAAGGGAAAGGAAGGTGAAAAAAAATACTTTAAAGAATGGATTTCGGAAAAAACTAAGAAATATATTAGAGAAAAAAATAAACTATGGCACAAGATTTAAAAAAATAATTATAATAATGAGGAACTAAATATATCTTATAGAATGCACAAAAAATTAGCTAAAGAGAGCATTTATAAGGATCAACAAGATTTTTTTAGAAGTAAGATTGAAGCAAGCAAAAAGGATCCTAAATTAACATGGAAAACTATAAATGAAATAACGGGTAAGAGAAATAATAGTATTGATGATACCATTAAAAAAAACTTTAAACAGAGTAACTTAGACAAAATAAGAAATGAATTTAATTTAAATTTTTCAAGTCAAGCTGAAAAAAAAAAAAAAAAAATTTTTCACTGGGAAGTAATTTTACCGATTTTGATTATAAGGAAATTAATAAAACTATGTGGGTTGAGAAACCAGATAAACACACTATATTAAAAATACTGCATGAAATAAGAGATACTGGTGCAATTGGTGCAGATGAAATTATATTAAAAAACATAATTGATACAAAAAATAACAGTGCAGTCTTCTTGGAGATATTAATTGACAAAATAATTGAAACAGAGTGTTGGCCTGCCAAACTAAAAATTCAACAAATCAGACCCATTTATAAGAAAGGGAAAAAAAATGAGTACGATAACTACAGACCAATTTCAATTTTGCCTGCAATTAATAAAATATGTGAAAAGTTTTTTGCTAATCAAATTTCTGGCTTTATAAATAAATTTTCCATTATTACTAAAAAACAATACGGATTTCAAAAGGGAAGGGGAACAACTGAAGCATTAAAATTTTTAAATGATAAGATTGCCATAGCACTTAATAAGAATGAATATTTTGGTTGCATTTTTATTGATCTTCAAAAAGCATTTGACTCGATAAACAGACATATTCTGATTGAAAAAATGAAAAAAATGGGTCTAAGAGGCAAAATAAATAACATTATTAAAAATTACCTTGAAAATAGAAGATGTGTAACCAAAATTGATAAAGGCATAAGCAAGGAAATTCCAAATAATGATGGTGTGCCACAAGGATCAATATTAGGACCAATTCTCTTCTTACTATACATAAATGATATTGAAAGATTAACCGAAAATATTATTTTGTTCGCAGATGATATTTGTCTTTTTTGTTACGGAGATAATTATTTACAAACTATGGGTACACTGCAACTGGATTTTGACAAAATACAAGAATGGTGTTGGAAAAACCAGGTCTTTATCAATGAGGACAAAACAATAAATATGGACATTTCAACGGGCACAAAGAAATTAGGTCAGGAGGCAAAAATAAAAATTTACTCTGACAATAAAAAAAATTTGTATAAAATCATGAAGAAAGAAAGTAAGGTTAAATACTTAGGATACTGCATTGACAATAAATGGAAGCATGAAGATCATGTAGACAACATTATTATAAAAATAAAAAAACTAATGCCTAAATTATATCAAATAAGAAAGGCAATAAACGATAGAAATAAAAAACTAATTTACACAGCGTGGATTGAAGCAAATTTGCTGTATGCCTGCGAAATCTACAGTAATGCAAGCAATTACATGTTGAATAAATTACAAAAATTACAGAATAAAGTACTAAAAGTATTGTTTCAAAATAATAACGTGAAGGAAATCAGAGATAGACATAAAATACTTAATGTAAAAAATCTGTGCAATTATACGATAACAATAAGAAATTTTTTTCCATTAACAAATTTACTTCAAAATCAAAAAGCGAAATCGAAACTTAGAAAAGACCATTTATTCCTACCTTTATGGTCTAATAAATACGGAAAAATGACGACTGTATATAATTCTGTGAAAAACTTCAATAAAATACCAAACACATTAAAAACAATTAAAGGATATAATGAACTTAAGCAAAAAATGAAAAACTACTGGATTAATTATATTGATGGGGATAAATAAATGAATTGAGGGGTTTTTGATTCAGAGTTAATTTGTTGAGAAGTTGTATAGGGTTTAAAAATAAAATTGAAAAATGGCTAAAATGATCGTTTCTGACATACAGTTTTGAATAGAACTGTATAAAGAGGACTATAAGGTACTAGAAAGGAGAAGTACCAAATTATGCAATATAGTTTATGGTTCTGATGGTTTTGTTTTATAAATTGCTAGAAATGTATATTATTTTGTTGATGGATTGTATTGTAATGTTGCCACTAATAAGTGTTTGCTCACTTCGTGGCATCTTTCTTTCTTTAATAATAATAAAAAAAAAAAAAAAAAAAAAAAATATTAA
>JAHWFP010025202.1:0-11312 GCA_023313725.1 Lithobius niger
CCTTAGCAGGGAATTGACAGTACGCAATCAAAAGTCGACATCGATAATTTGCTTCCACCATTTTCCTGGATATAATTTTTCGCTAGCCATGCTGGCCAAATTGTTGACTAGCGCCGAACGCTGTATCCCTAGAATACACGGCCAACGAAAGAGGGAGGGGGTGGGGGGATTGAGGCGCAATGGCGCGTCGACTGCATGGTCATTAGCGCCAACCTCAATAACAGTGCAATTGTCCAACGAGAGGAGTGAAGATTATTGATAGTAAGGTTTACTTCGTGTTTACTCTTCTCTTTAATCGGTGTTACATCTATTTTTGGGAACCGCTCCAGGATTTGAATCGTTGATGGTAGTCTATATGAATGGGATGCCTGTCCGAGATTTGAATTTGTGTCGACAGTTCATTTTGCGAAGCTTTTGAAAAAAACAACCCGAAAGTGCGTGGATAGGAAATTTTTTTTAACAATTATCATGATTTTAAGCGTTTTTGTAATAAACGTTCGCTATTTTTTCGGGAATGAAAATAGTGTTTTTTTGGAGAATAATTTAGCCACGTCTGTATTATATTAATAGTGACGTGCATTTTGTTACGGCGTTTGGAGCCATACGTGCGTACACAGTGGCGTGAACAGGCAGAGGAGGAGATTTTTGAAAGAAAATGTCCTTTTTGTATTTTTTTGAAAAATAAATATGCCCTATTTTACTTTTTCTCACTGATAAATGTTAGCGCTGTAACCAGGAAATAGAGATTAGAGGCTTAAGAAGGGCCAAAACGAAAAGGCCAGGAACGCCAAGAAATCAAGAAAGAGGGGGGGGGGAAGAATGTGTACAAGCTAAAAAAAAATGTATCCAAAAAAAATCGTAGCGTGCCTCTTTTGCTAAAAGTTGCCCCAAACCTTCTTCATGTCTTTGCACGCTACTGTTATAGTTTGTCACACATTATGTTCGCAGGAAACTGACTATGTGTCGCCACGTTTCCTTGCGCTACGAGTGCAAAAAAACACGTAAATATATCCCACTCGGACATTCTAATAGTAACAGTGTAGAGTCAATAAGTGTAATAACACACGTTTTTGCACTCGTATGTATAAGGAAACGAGGCGTCATACAGTCAGTTAGTGTAAATATCTCACTCGTACATTCTAATAGTAACAGTGTAGAGTCAATAAGTGTGATAACACACATGATTTTACACTCGTATGTGCAAGGAAACGAGGCGTCATACAGTCATACAGTTAGTGTAAATATCTCACTCGTACATTCTAATGGGGGGGGGGTTGAGGCTTAATGGCGCGTCGACAACGTAGTCATTAGCGCCAACCTCAGTCACAGTGCAGTGGTCCGGGTTGCCACTGCACCACACATTACAGATATGTTATGCAAACCTCAAATCTAAATCGTGTCATACATCTGTACCTCCTGCAAAAATTGAAAAACACCGGACAGGAGTACAGACTTATCGCCCAACTGACGCACAATGTCATGCGGAAGATGGAAACGATGACGAACACCATCAAGATGGCGACAATCAACAAGGAAGTGCCGGACCGTAAGTGGCCGTCGACATCAATAACATTCAGGAGGGTCAACCCCCGCAAAAGGAAACAGTGAGTAAGTCGGGTGTGACCAATGCGCAAACGGGCCAACACAACCTCCTCACGCCGACTGCGGCGACACGCCGAGTGCCATTCTTCGACGGTGCCCTTAATAGCTAGTAACTTATTACCGTCCTGTCTGTCCCACAAGGTCTGCCAAAAAGCGTGTAACCCCAGACGAAGAGCTGGAAAGGCGTCTGAGGGAACAAGGCTGAGATCCCTTTCGAGAGGGCCACAAAGGGCCCGTTTCGCTGCAAAATCAGCTTGCTCATTTCCACCAATCCCAACATGGCCCGGGATCCAGCAGAAAAGCACGGTTTTCCGCTAGCCAGGCAATCGGGAAAGCAAGGCTTGGACACGTTGTGTCAAGGGGTTCCGAGGATTGTAATTCGCCAAGGACTCCAGGGCACTCATGGAATCGCTGAAGACAATGAAATGGGTGCCCTGAAGGCCAAGGATCCATTCCACCGCCAAACCAAGAGCCAAAAGCTCTGCAGAAAACACAGAATAGCCTGATGGAAGGCGATGGGCAACCGTTACTCCCTTACACACACAAGCACACGCCACGCCAACGTCTGACTTCGACCCATTAGTAAACAGCCGCTGATATCCGGCGTACTGAGAACACAGCCGCTGGAACTCCTGCAAGTACCTTCCTGGTAGAGTGGAACCCTTCGGGAGGGACGCCAGAGCGAAAATGAAAATGCCACTTGGGACAAGCCAAGGGGCCACTGGCATCTCCCCAAGCCTCAAGACACAGGGCATTTCAAAGGCTATCTCCTGACAGGACTGCTGGAGCCTATCGCGGAAATCACCCTTACCCACCCTGCGTCTACCGACACGCAAGTCTGGCCCAAAAACCATGGACCAAGCAGGACTGGATTGCACAGCACGCAAACGCACAGCATACTGAATAGCAAGCTTCCGCCGATGAACGCCAAAGGTGGCTCCGAGGCCTCAGCATAGAGGCTGACCACTGGAGAAGTTCGAAATGCCCCAGTAGCCACACGCAGGCCACTGTGATGCACAGTGTCCAACATCTGGAGAGTCGAGTCACTAGCCGAATCATACACCATGCACGCATAATCAAGTTTGCTGCGGACAAGGGCTCGGTAGAGGCGCAACATGGCAGCACGATCGGCAGCCCATGAAGTGCCCGACAGAACCGGCAAGATGTTAAGTGCCCGCAAAGACTTGTCTTTAAGTTGGCACAAGTGTGGAAGCCAGGATAACCTGGAATCGAACACCAGACCCAGGAAACGTGCCTGCGGGACAACAGGAATTTGTGCCTGTCCAAAGTACAGGCAAGGATCTGGGTGCAGTGTTCGTTGGTGGCAAAAGTGGACGCACACAGTCTTGTCCAGAGAAAACCGGAAACCATTACTGATCGCCCAGGTCTGGACTTTGTTAATTGCCAGCTGTAGCTGCCGCTCGCAGGTCTGCATGCGAGCTGCCCGAAAGCGCAGGCCAAAGTCATCGACAAACAAAGACTGGGGAACAGCAGCTTGCTGAGCAATGGGGTTGATCCCAATAGCAAACAAGATGACACTAAGAACACCTCCTTGAGGCACACCATTCTCCAAGACAAACGGGCGGGAAAGAGTCGCCCCGACACGAACGCGAAAAGAACGGCCGGAGAAGTAAACGGAAAGAAACAGTGGCATCCGTCCCCTCAAGCCACAGTCATAAAGATTACGGAGAATCCCATAACGCCAGGTCGTATCATAAGCCTTCTCCAAGCCAAAGAAAACTTGAACCAGATGTTGACGCAGGCGAAAAGCCTCCCTCACATCTGATTCAAGGGCAACAAGATGATCGATAGTTGACCGAAACCGTCGAAAGCCACACTGGGACGCAGATAAGAATCCCTGTGATTCCAACACCCAGACCAACCGCTCACTGACCATCCGTTCCATAAGTTTACAGACACAGCTAGTCAGAGCGATTGGGCGATAACTGGAAGGAGAAGTAGGGTCTTTGCCCGGTTTCACAATCGGGATGACCGCCGCTGCCCTCCACACAGCTGGAATAGAGCCCTCCGCCCACACACGGTTGAACATTTCCAGCAAGAACTGCTGGAAGGCAAGAGGCAGATGTTTCAACAGCTGATAATGAACATCATCAGGGCCTGGGGTGGAGTCATGCGACTTGGACAAAGCTGAAACAAACATTAGCTGAAACATTCTAATGGTAACAGTGTAGAGTCAATAAGTGTGATAACACACATGTTTTTGCACTCGTGGTGCAAGGAAACGAGGCGTCATACAGTCAGTTAGTGTAAATATCTCACTCGTACATTCTAATGGTGACAGTGTAGAGTCAATAAGTGTGATGCACACATGCTTTTGCACTCGTGGTGCAAGGAAACGAGGCGTCTTACAGTCAGTTAGTGTAAATATCTCACTCGTACATTCTAATGGTAACAGTGTAGAGTCAATAAGTGTGATACACACATGTTTTTGCATTCGTGGTGCAAGGAAACGAGGCGTCATACAGTCAGTTAGTGTATATATCTCACTCGTACATTCTAATGGTAACAGTGTATAGAGTCAACAAGTGTGATACACACATGTTTTTGCACTCGTAGTGCAAGGAAACGTGGCATCACACAGTCAGTGTAAATATCTCACTCGTACATTCTAATGGTAACAGTGTAGAGTCAATAAGTGTGATACACACATGGTTTTGCACTCGGATATGTGCAAGGAAAAGAGACATCATACAGTCAGTTCCCTGCAATCATAATGTGAAACAAACTATAGCATATACCGTTGGAGCCAAACTGTCCCACACCGGTCTGATTTCCCGGCTCTGTTCAGTGGTTTAGGAAGGTATCTGTGTGGAAACAGTGAGTGCATCTCGAGTCACTGACATCCCATTAAAAAAATTTGCATTGGATTGTGGATCTCCTGGAACAGCTTAGAACCTACAAGCACTACGTAAAAATCACGCCGCAGTTTGAGTGTGTAGCGCTAAAATCCCACGCTGAAAATTTTCTTTATCGCAAGCAATACGCCTTGCCACAACCAGTATAAGAGCGCATGAACGTAGGAGAAAGCTTTCTTGATACCCATAAGAGCACGAACATTTGCCTTCGTTTATTGTGTGCGTAAAACAGACAAATGAAAGACATTAACATCACAAGGTTTAAGAAGTGCACCTAAAACCCACAAGTCAACGCGGCCGGGTTTCTCCCAAGTCTGTCATTTAGAGGTGGGGGAGGGAAGACGGGGGTTCCTTCTCAAGCCTTCTGAAGCGTCGATGGGGTCTATCGGCCGTGCCAGATTACTCGTAAATTGAAATTAATGTTTCCTGTTAAAATAACATTTTATGAGCCTCATCCAAATTAATACCCACGCTTGCACACACACATTAACAGCAGTAAAAAGCAAGAAAAAAAATGTTATATAAAGAGTCCAAATCGTTCAAAATGAAGAATACCGGTGCTGTAATTAAACGTACGGAAGGGATGGGAGAAGCTACAGTTAGGTTAATGTGCTCGTTAATACATGTACATGAATAACAATTATTTCGCCGTGGCTGTGTTTGTGTTTCTCCCCTCCGAGTGATACAAGCTTAAAAACAAAACGAAGGAAAATTGCAATTTCTAAAACGTCTAGAAGAATTATGTAGGTTTGGTGGGGTGGTAATCTACAATAACGAAATAATGTTAAATTTGGGATGATATTTAATTACTTATGGTCGTGAGTATTTTCGCATAAAAACCTCACAATTTCAGGCGAAGATAAAAATGTATGACAGAGAAAATATATAAAATATATATAAATATAAATATATATAAATTTTTTGGGTGGTTTCTCGTTTTTCTTAAGGTGACATGAGCAAAAATTAGGGTGGTGTGAAACAACCATTTTTTGTTTGTTTTATAATCCAATACCGTGCAAAGGGTGCCTTATATGATAAAAGTAAAAACTATAAAATTTTTTTTCATTTCTGACAATATCTTCTGCCTCCCCAACGCCTTTGAAAATTATGAAAATTGATAAATATTTTACTAAAAACCATATTTTGAATTTATTCATGTTTATTTTTTTTTCAAAAACTTAAAACCGCACAAAAGCTACCTTATATAATAGTTATTATAATAACGTTTATTTTTTTATAATGTTTATTTTAAAATTTTTAACGAGCTTTATGTAAGCCGAAGCAATTAATGCTTGTATTCCTTTCATTCACTTTTATTTTTTAATTGCACAACATGTTCGCTGTTAAAAAAAAATGTTTGGTAAAAAATTTCACATTTTCGTAATTTTCAAAGACATTGGGGAGGCAGAAGGTATTGTCAGATCAAAATTAAAAAAAAAATACGGATTTAATAAATATATATCGTAGCTTTTGTGCGGTATTGGGTTTTAAAAAAAATATTGGTAAAATTTTAAATGTGGTTTTTAGTAAAAAATTTGTCATTTCATTCATAATTTTCAAAGGCATTGCGGAGGCAGAAGACATTGTCAGAAATAAAAAAAATGTTAGAGTGTTTATTTTTATCATATAAGGCACCTTTTGCGTGGTATTGGATTAAAAAAAATTGTTGTTTCACTCCACCCTAAGAGAGGTTTTTTTTTATAGGTACTGTGCTAATTCACACACACGACCATTACGACATTTAGCTGTTGTCACAGCTGCTCACAGTTCATGTGATAGTAAAACTACAAGAGTTTGTTTTTTTAAAGCCAAAAAGTCCGCATATTGAAACATTACAACCAACATTTCAAGTAGATCTCAGCTCATTTTCAAGGAACGAGAACAAACACTTCAAAGTTGCTAACGTTCCAAGGAGAGACAGAAATGCAGACAAAACAGCCCAAGTCAAGTAAAATTAAAAATTTTAAAAGAAGTTGAAGAGGTGACCTCTATGTGCTCAAAGCACACAAAAAAGTCGTTTTGTGATGAAAGCATAAGAATAAGTCACTTTTTTTGTGTGCTTTCAGTACAAAGGGGACACCTGTCCATTTTCTTTTAAAATTTCTAATTTTACATGAATAAGAAAGTTTTGTCTACATTTGTGGCTTTCCTTGCAACTTAATGCAAATATAAAAGGTTTGTTCTTGTTCCTCGAAAATGAGCTGTAGTCTGCTCGAAACGCCGTGTATAATTTTTAATATTTTTTTTTTGGGCTGTAAAACAAAATTATTATACTTTGTTGAAGTGCTTGTAATACTATAACATAAAGAGCAAAAAAGTTTCACAGGAATTGCAAAAATATAAATAAATATTCCTGAGGAGGGGGATCCAGTTTAGAGGTGTGTGGGGGGGGGGGGGGGACGGTATTTTTTTTTTTTTTTTGTCCCGTATATCCCCAATTTCAACTTTTTGTTGTTGACGTCACTACTTTTTTTCCTTACTAAAATAGAATACATTTTTAACATCAGGGAAAAAACACATTTTGATATGAATGGAACCCGGTCTCTCCTAACAAACTTAGCAAGGTTTGTTAGCATCTCTTTCCCTTCATAAAATTTGTATCTATCGCAGTTTGGGTTATAGACTCATTATTTTACTGTGCTAAATACAGCTAGAGTATAACTACACTTTGCGAACGCAGGTGACGCTCAGTAGTAATAGCCCTAGATCGTTAGTCGATAACACGACTATGGTTTTCGCACGAATTCTGATTATTTGGCCATTATGTCCCTAGCGCGTGGATTGGGAAATGAGAATAATAATAAAATGACAATGGCTTCCCAGTGCGCTAAACTCAAGTATACAATACGTCACAAAGTACAGGAGATTCTTGAATTGACATGGACGTAGCTGTTGACTAGTGTATGTTTTAGCCGGAGCTACCAATTGGAGAGTGTTTCTGGCATATAAGGCCATCCATAAAAAGGCCGAACGTGAGCTGTAGATTGTGACAATGGACTTGCTGCTGGTTTGGTTATGATGTAGCATCGTGTCGCACAATGATGTGGTACAGTGTCGCACAATGATGTGGCACAGTGTCGCACAATAATGTGGCACAGTGTCGCACAATGATGTGGCACAGTGTCACACTATGGGGCCGATCGGGACGGAATGCCGAAAAGATCTTAACACAAGATCCCAACACACTTTGCGATTCGCACAGATGAAGCCTATTCAGGAAACAAGAATATATTCGATTCAAACTTTACATTTGCTATTTATTTGCAACAAAGCGTTCTTCTTCATATTTGTGTCTTGTCTTAGCAGGCTACAGTGGTTATGCTTCGGTTAAGGCCGAGCTGGGGTCCCGAGTGTTGTCACACTAAGCTTTCAATCAAACACAGGATCATTCCAAAAGTAGTGCAGTGGTCAGCAAAGGAGCCTAGTGATTGCCCAAATGGGTTTCAGCTTCGCTTCCCCTCGCTAGCCTGGTGAGGCTACACCTCAGCACAGAGACACCGTCTACATATTCACCCCTGAACTACACAATAACAGTACTTGAAGCAGACAGTCTGCATTAAAGACTGGCCTTGTGAGGATACACGATAGGCTAATCTAAGAAAGAAAGAAAAGACAACAGCCCCGACTGGGACTCGAACCCAGATTCCTGCCGACTAGGCCTGGAGCTCTAACCATTGCGCTACCGGGGCGGATCCTGTCTACACGCTCCAGTCTAGCTTAGTAGCTGTTCACTCTTTCTCAGGGGTGAAAGAAAGGTTACAAACATCAGAATCAGAATCATAATTGGCTTTTATTGGGAAACATATTTACATATGAGACTACAACAGGTGATAAGACCGAGGTCTTTTTTACGCCTAAGGAACCAAACTAAAATGACAACAAATTAGTCAAAAAAATCAGCACCGGTTGAAGCGCGACACGTAGTAAATACATAACCGCACGACAAAAACAAACACGAAAAAACGAAACATGACAAGGAAGACGGACAAGGTTGGGGCAAACATGATGAAAAGCACCAACAGAATGAGAAAAGCCAGGAAAAAGAACCTTCTTTCCATGCGCATCGATTTTCCGAAGCGGTTTTTTAAAAATATTTTATTGTTTAATGAGAAAACACGCTGACGCCCTTAAACTGTTTTTACTCTTGCTTCAACCATGACCTTTTATTTTTAATTATTTATAGTATTTATCGAAAGTTTTGAATTTACCCTTGAGAAGCAAAAGAATTTTTGTTTAGTTTCATAAAATACGAGAGAACATTTGTAGAGCTGAACGGAGGCTTTTATCGAATTTTAACTTTTAAATATTGAAACTTATTTGTCGTTGTGTCCTCCCCCTCCCCCCACCGTCCGCCCGAATAAAATGTCAACACTGTATAGTTCATTGCACGCACGCAAGTACAAGAATCTAATGTAAATATTTTTTTTAATGCTTGAACAAGTTTCTTAAAAAAGCTGGGATCACGGCGTTACTACGTTTTGGGGGTATTAGTAGGTTTAAAGTCAAGTGTGTTCCGTTGCTTCCAACGCCCCCCCCCCACCTCAAATTAACCAGGTAGAGACTTTTTTTATAATTTAGTTCAATTTTGATGAGTCCATGCAGAATAACAGTAGGAAGAGGGAAAGCAACTTTGCTTAGAGAAGTAAAGGGTGTGCCGTCTGACGCGGCAAGAACTCAAATACGTTTAAACCCACACAAATTTTTAATTTTCGCAGCTGTAATGTCCTTGTTCTCAAAAAATGACATTCGTCACATTCCAACATAGCCGCTCCCTGATAACGTGTGTGTGTGTGGGGGGGGGGGGGGGGGCTAACCCTATTTTTTTTACGTTTTAACCTGATGTCATTTTTGTGAACAAGAAGCAAATTATAGCTCCGAAAATTAAAACTTTGCGTGGGTTTAAACGTCTTTGTGATTTCGTGTATTGTCAGAAGGCATTTTCACTTCTTTACCACGTCTATACTCATAAAGTAAGATAACATACGGCGACTATGCTTCTTGGTCTCCACACTAGATATAATCCAAGCAGTAAATAAAGAATAAATCACAAAGTAAACGTATAGCAAACAATCTGCATTCTGGACTGAAATGTTAGAATACAAGATGCACTATAGTGTCTGCGGCCTATCTTGAGTTCGCCCCAGAACGAATACAGATAATCGATTATATGTTTTCGATAGCAGAACACCCTGTTGATATCCTAGATGGTTACAAAAACAATGGCGGCCGTCGATGAAAGCCGTTCCTTCCAGAAAGATGTAGCCGCTCATAAAATATCTGCAGGACTCAAGATATGCTGCGCGCACAGTCATATGAGAAAGATTTTATTTATTTCTCTGATTAGTGTATCTTGTATTCTCAAAAGTCCAGTCTTTAATGCAGACTGCTTGCTTCGGTTGTGATTTCTTCTCTATGTCACAATACCCGATATTTGGTTGTAACAATAATAACAAAACAAAATGACACGTGCGATATCAATGCGCGATAACATACTCATGGGCCGCAATTCCCTCGGAAATAATAATAACTAGGCATCGCCCAGAATTAGAGCACAAACGACGCTGCTGCCATACTGTCACTACTGTCTCATAGGTTCAAGTTTCAATGTAAAGAACCACCTCTTCTCTAGGTGGCCAAACTGTGCAAGTTCCAATTCTGTCGAAAGTACAAGAGGATATTTTTCGGATGGGATGCAAATAACCTCGATGACGTCGTGCTAGTCACCTCATCTTGCCTTAGCCCAACAAAGACCAAATAATTCACGTTAAGTCTCAACAAACAAAGTGGTAAGCAGGTAAGCCTACTTTGTCGATTGCGCCCGAAAAGGACGTGTAAAACTTTGAAAACAACGGCAGTTAAACACACATTTAATGCCGCTTTACGTTCCGTTTCCGTAAATAGAACGGTCGTTCGCGTCGGCTATATTTACTGTTCAGAGGAAATAAAACAAAAAATTAGGGCTCAAACTTACACACCGCAGAGCGTTCCCTTGACGATTCCGACTTGTTCCTACGCGTTGTTTATTCGCCATTCAGGAGCGGGGGAACGCGGTGAGGAATTGCGAGGCGATGGAGAATTCATTGCAGGCCGCTGATCCGAGGTAACGGTCTTGCATGTTAACTCAAAGAGGCTAGGTAATGCGTTAACAGCGCACATTCAGGCTCCCGAACCAACGTCACTGCATTCGGGTTAAAAGGATTAGGCCTCGCTTCAGCGTTAATACCAAGAAAAGGGAAAGGGAAGGGGAGGAGGGGGGAGAGAAGAAGGAAAAGGTCAAGACGTGTAAATGTTAATTGCAATTAAGCCGTTAAAAGTTTCAGCACAAGCGGTTTGGTGTTTAAAAATAATTGACAGGTGGAGCAAGGTTTGAGGGCGATGGACGATGGCTATAAGGGCAGAGACGTTTGTGGTGCTGGAACGCAGGAGCCAATGGGTAGAAAAGTCTCCCGTTTTGTGAAATGTGTATTGGGAAGGCGGTCGCGTGAAAATGGTGGGTGAAGACATTTTACTCCTGCGCGCTTGTAAAAGGCAAGAGACTCAAGGTCTGTAAGTAAATAAAACGGGGAAGAAAATTGCCAGGTTTTGTAATCCTAACAGAAATTAGAAAGTCATCAGAGATATCACTACCAGTGATCTGTTAAAGATTTACAGTAGAGTGGTTATCTATATATACGTATAATACGCTTAGGTTGGGCAAGCAAATTCATCATTATTATGCACTACAATGAAAGTAGGGCGAGCGACCGAGGGAGGGGAAGCAGGGATGGGGATATTCAGACCATACAATAGGGGAAGCCGGGGACGTGGGGAGGGCGGGGGGGGGGGCAAGCGGTG
>JAHWFP010025203.1:15648-26663 GCA_023313725.1 Lithobius niger
CAATTGTAACGAGGCAATTTCCCCCAACTAAAAATTATTATGTCCCTTCTCCCCATTGGCGGATCTAGGATTACCTTAAAGGGGGTGCTGTTGCTTGCCATTGCAACGCCAACGAAGGGTCTGGGGAGCTAGCTTCCCTAAAACCTTGACATTTTTAGTCTTTTTTTACTGCTTTTTTGGCTTCTGGAGGACCTGCTTGTGTAACGGCGGACGCTACGACGGCTCAGGTGCTTGTAGCGCCTCCGGGTTCCTGGTTTGACACGGAGATTCAGCTTAAGGTGTTGCAGTGATTATTGCGACTTTTAAGGCATAAGCACAGCAAGGGCTACTGTCCCAGCATGGGGGATGGAGCGCAGGGTCCTAAATTAAAGGGGCCTAACCTTAATACTGCTGGTATTTCACTGCCACCAGCGATGGAAATTTAACCGTTTATCAAGAGCTAAACTAAAAATGGTTTACATATTTATTTACACTTAAACAGTTAATCGACTAGCAAACGAACTGAAGTTAAAAACTCCTGGTTTTTATTATAACATCAGAGAATATAAAAATTACACTTTACATTTAGTTTGCACGGAAGCTTTTGAAATAAAGTATTTAAAAGCACAAGGTTTGAATTTACAACATGTAATTCGTTTTCACAAGTTTTGACTAAAACGACGTTTGTGTTTCAGAATAAAACAACTACTTAATTTTTCGAATAGAAAAAGCAATACTGAACGCTCCGCAGAGTCGTCCGCAAGATTGAACAGCCTCGGCTGGTTACAATGTATCAAACAGTATGTTTCAAACACGCATGAAGGATCAACCGTTTCACAGTTTTGTTTCTAAGTGGTAAAACAGAGCCTTAAACCTCCCAGAGTTGCTGTTTACAAGTCAACTCCTCAAATTATAAAAGCCTCGGCTACTTATAAAGTCCGTCTGGAGTGAATAACCAATGAATCCCACACAAAGATCAAACCGTCAGTTATTTGAATTAATGTTTAAAACAAATAAGAAAGAAGTTGGTTTTTAGTAAGAGTACCACTCTGACGTTATGGGGTGAGAAACCTAAGATGCCGCTACAGGCGTCACCACCATAATATTCCCTAGCTAGAGAGAGTTTAAGTTACGAATTTAACTAGAATTTAGACTTGGGAGTCCTAAATTAAATTTTCAAAAGCTAACAACAAACATACGAACCACTGCCATTTTGCCCGGCATGGCATCCCACGGACATGGCGTCTCCACTCCCGACTGGCGTGACCCTTCTCTAGCTTGAGATCTGTGAGCTGTGCTAACTATGCATTCTGGGGCTGGGGTTTTATGATGGAGAGGGGGGAAAGCGCGGACGTCGAAGATAGCTGCGGGGGTCTGATTGGCCGAGGGCCTCGAGAACAATGGAAAGTGGGAGGAGAAGTTGGATGAACAAAGGAACTGGATGCAGAGCCGTTTAAAGGAGTAGGGACATGTAAATGGAAAAGACAGGCCTGTTTTGAGTTTTACTCAATTGTACATTGGGAAATTAGGCCTTTACTTTGAATTATTGGCTACGGAGTCCATATTTACATGATTGCAACGTGAATTGGCTCTTGTTAAAGCTTATTACTTGGCTTTGGGTAATGCAGAGAACATTACTATTACATTTTATAAGCTTTAACTGTAAACTGCAGTGTTATACACCACAACTAGTTTTGGCTGGGGAGGGGGGGCAAAAAGGGGTTTTCGACGTTTTTGCACAGTGTAATGGCGGACGCTACGTCGGCTTAGGTGCTTGTAACGCCCCAGGTTTCCCTGGTGTACGTGGAGTTTCAGCTTAAGGTTTCGAAGGTGTTTACGACGACTTTTTTCGTTATACAACACAGCATGGGCACTGTCCCAGCATGGGGGATGAAGCGCCGTTCCTAATTAAAGGGGCCTAACCTTAAACTGTCGGTATCGCTGCCACCAACGGTGGATTTAACTGTTAACTAGCTAAAATATAAAGATGGGCTACATATTTAATTTTACACGAAAATACAATTAATCAAGTCTAGCAAACGACTGAAGCTTAAAACTCCTGGTTTTATTTTTGCAACAGAGAATGAAAAAGACACTTTACATTATAGTTTGCTTCTAAAAGCTTTTGAATACCATTGATTTAAAAGCAACAAGTTTGAATTTACAAAGTAGCAATTCACAATTCAGACAAACACACTTGGTTTGAATAAAAGTTTAAATTTTCACAATAGAAAAAGTAAATCATGAGTGCTCCCGGAGACACCCGCAAGACTTGACAGCCGCAACTGATTAAAGTCTATCCGACAGTATGTTTCTACATGATCAACCGTCCACAGTTATGTTTCTAAGTTTTCCAAGTACAAACAGATCAACCTTCCTTAGTTCCCTCGAGAACTGTTCTAAGTTATTAAAAGCCCGGCAATTTTACACTTAGGCATCAGTTTGTTTCAATTTGACTTCCACAAAGATCAAACCGTCAAGTAGTTTAAGTTAAAATTACATTTAAAATAAACTGGAAAATTTGGTTTTTAGTAAGCAAACCACTCTGACGTTATGGGGAGAGGAAACCTAAGATGCCGCTACAGGCGTCTCCACCATAATTTTCCGTAGCTAGAGAGTTAAAGTTATAATTAAACTAAAATTTAGAATATGGGGGTCCTAAATTAAACTTTCAAAACTCCAGCTGCGAGACATAGACTGAAGATTAAAGGATTTGTTTCTATTGTTACCATTGGCGATAGCCAGATTAGTAAGGGTCAGCCTAGGGTCTCTTCAGCTTTGACCGTCAACTGCACTGTTTTACAGTTTAGCTGGAATTCTAAAAGTAACACGAATTAATAAACCAAAACGGAACGTTAAATGTTTAGAGTAAGGATCTAAAAGTCAAAACCTAGAAGGAACACAGACAAGCTTTGACAGTCAGGGTCTAGGTGTAAAATTTGTCAGTAAGAGGCTGGAAAGCATTAGACGCTTACTACCCAGTGGTCAGCAATAACTACATTTTCACGAGAAACTGGAAATCATCCTACAATGACCCATGTGATGATCAAGTGGTAGTATGGTTATACGTTTCCTGCTTTGCTTTACGTTGAAAATTATTTTTCAATTTAGTAACATGCCAGCATATTCGTAGCAGACAGCATTATGGTAATTCTCTACCATAACTCTACGAAATATAATAAAAACTCTAAAGCATCAAAAGACAAAATGCCAAACTTCACAAGAAAATTGTGTTATTAAAGTTCCAAATAATATTCTAAGAACAAAGAAAACCTTCTACAACCGTGCATACACACGTTCAGTCCGAAGAGACTAGAACTAATCTAACCACCGGGTAGTAAGGGTCTAATGCTTTCCAGCCTCTTACTGACAAATTTTACACCTAGACCCTGACTGTCAAAGCTAAACTATAACATACGAACCACCACCATCGTGCCCGGCATGGCATTCTCCGGACATGGCGTCTCCACTCCCGACTGGCGTGACCGGTCTCTAGCTTGAGATCTGTGAGCTGTGCTCTGCTTTGGGCTGGAGGGGGGGGGGGTATGCTGGAGAGGAGGGAAAGCGCAGACGTCGAGGATAGCTGCGGGGGTCTGATTGGTGGAGGGCCTCGAGAACAATGGAAAGTGGGAGAAGTCGGTTGAACAAAGGGACTGGGTGCAGAGCCGTTTAAAGGAGTAAGGACATGTAAAGACGGAAAAGATAGGCCTGTTTTGAGTTTCACTCAATTGAACTTTGGGAAATAGGCCTTTACTTTGTATTATTGGCTACGGATTGAATATTTACATGATTGCAATGTGATTTGGCTCTTGTCAAAGCTTATTACTTGGCTTTGGGTAATGCATAAAGCATTGCTATTAAATTTAAACAAGCTTTAACGGTAAACTGCAGTGTTAGACACCACAACAAGTTTTGCCTGGGGAGGGGGGCAAAATTGGGTAATTCGAACTTTTTGCACAGTTTGACTTTCGGATTTGGTTTGAACAGATCTTTTTAAGAATTCTTTTAGTGTTTAATAGTAGGTCAAGCTATTCGTAGGTTTTGGTAGGTCTCAGTCAGGTCGGAGAAGAACTAAAATAAACATATATATACTGAAAAATTCGTGTCCGGTAGAATGCCAGGTCGTAATACGTTTATACGTTTGGACATATGATAGCGTTTCTGGGGGTAAAAGAATATAAATAAAGTATAAATGCGGTTAAATAAACTAGCTAGTTAAATGCTATAACGCATTAAGTTACAGAGAACATTTAACGTTTAAAATTTTAAAGTTAAAATTCGATCGTTGTGGAAATTTTTCATATAGATTGCGGCCGACAAACACAATAAAAAATATCACACATTAAAAAATGGTTGTCAGTACATGGGCACAAGGTTTAGTGCCTTTCTTCTAAAATACAACTAAGCTAGAGTTTGGGGCTTTATGCCCGAAAAGAACAAGGATAAAATGAAAATACAAAAATACAGAGTTCAGTAATGGCGGCCATGTTGAAGGTGCGATGTGGTTTTGGGGTGATCTTCAAACATGAATTACTGGTACTTCCTGGTGGAAAATCCGGATTTGGGCTTCCCCAAGCATTCGGGCAAGCTTCCCCAAGTATTCGGGCAAGCTATAGATGTTGAAAATTTGGAATGATTCTGTCCATTAACAAAAAAAAACGGCCAGATGTGCCTCGGCGAGGCATTTTGGATGCCTCAAGAAAAAAATTTCAATTTTCTTGAAAAACAGGCGTTTTTCGGTGGCGCTCGTTTACACTTGTAGACAAGTTTAGGCCATAAACTCCTATGTCAAAATATTTATTCATTAGCCCCCACCCCCTAACGAACATGGGAACGAACTCCTCCATTCTGACTCCTCACAATGACATCTGAATACTGCCTAACTAGCTATACACTTTTATCAGCTGCTGGTTTAATGTCGTTTGAATTTCCTTCAATGCCTTTTTGTGCCTAAAAATTAACTTTTGAAAACAAATTTTTATTAAATTTATTTTTAGAGCTGGGGGCGGGGGGGGGGGCATCCAGTGCACCCACGTAAATCTGCCACTGCTCCCCCTCCCACCCCCTAATGGTAAAAACTGTAACTCTAATTCTTTACTAATTCTAATGACTGATTTATTACATTGAGACTTCACATCAATTTCTTACGCAACTCCTTTGAGTACATCGCAAATTTGTTTATAATTAAGTCGACACTTAATTCAGCAGCAATGTCCTGTCACATTGCCGGTCGATAACCTTTTTCACTGCTACTGTGCAAAGAACAAACACGCTCGCCCTATGTTCATTGCTGCTGTGAAAAGAATGAACATGCTCGTATTAATTTTCTATATTTAGACCGATTCTCATAAGGACTGCATATCCCTGTCCCCATCCCCGTTAGGATCACCATCCCCGCTAAGCTATATAGGCATCAATCCTGGAGGGTGGGGGAATAGGAGTTACAACCCAAATTACAACTCCCGTGCCATCCCCCACGTTTTCAAGCCGAGGAGTTCGTCCCTCACGAAACATGTAGAGTTTGAATCTACCCCAAAACAAAAAATTGTTAGGATTCCCGCCAAGCTTTTCGACCGTGTGAAGTCGTAAAATCAAAAGCCAAGCTCTTTCGTCAAGCTAATCCCACCGAGTAATAGTTCGAAGGTTAAATGAAATGTATGAAAATTGCTTACAGCGCAATGTTCAATTATTTCATTTAACGTTTGAAGTATTAGTTGGTGGCGAAAGAGCTTGGCGTTTGATTTTACGACTTCACAATGCCGAAAAGCTTGGCGGGAATCCTTAAGTTTTGTTTTGGGGCAGATATCAGTAATTTTGGCCAAATTGATGAAATCCATTTTGAAATGCCAATCTAGTTTTCTGGTCCATTTCTTTTTCTTTTTTTTTTTTTTGGTTTCGTTAGATTTTGAGGACAGCAGTCACCTTTTTTCATTTGATAAGCATTTTTATTAGTATTGCAGTATCTCCTTACAAACGCATGAATTTCTTTAATTGTTAGTTTGGTATTCTTGCATAAAAACAATGTTTAAAACAATGTAAAACAATCAATTTGGACCTATGGAGCTCCCTAACCCCTGAACCACTTGACAATTAGAAAGGTCCATGTGAAAAGGGCACATCTCCAGAGCAATACCTGTAAAATGAGCTAAGAACCAGCTTTATTTACCGCATGGAAGAATTTATTTTCGTGATACAAAAAAAAAGCGTTAGTAGTAAGTAATTAGGCAAATATCAACATTATTCACGTCGTTTTTTCAACAAGAAAACGTTAAGCTATGGGTCTAACAGTGACTTTTGTGTTGTCAGGCGACCAAAGTCTCACAATCAAACAAGTTTGAGCCTTTTCTGTCGCATTGTTATTTATCCTCACATGCCTGGAAACAGCCAAACTCCCTTTGCTGTAAAGACACAACGCGTCTATTGGTTGCCATGCTCATATATACATGTTATCTGGATGTTATAGTTTTATTTTGGCGGGCGACACACTAGCGTGTGTCTTGAACAAAAAAAAAATGTACTCTCATCTTTTCCCGTTGCGTAAATCAGTCCCAAACATAGGGTAGTAAAGAATTTAAGTAGCAAGGCAAGGTAGCTATTTTACCAGTATTTTTTTTTACCGTATTTGCTGCCTATTGGGGCTGTTGGCCCCTAAGTATCCTCTAAATATACTAGAAACTGCTATATAAACAGTTCCATCTTATTATTAAATTTTGCTTTCTTGTGGCATATGATTTTATTACATTCAGTCAAGCTCACGCAAACTGTTAAAATGCTATTTTTTGGGTGCTAGCTTTCTAGCCTGGCTAAGTGGCCGACGCCAAGAGATGGCAACCGTATTGGTCCACATGCCCAGTTAAATGCCTGCGCCCTTCCTGTCTCCCCCCCCTTTTACAAAACTACGAGGGTTGTAATTTGGGAAGGGGGGGGAACGGGTGCAAGACTTCCATAAGAATACCCCGACCTCCCCACATTTTAAGAATTCATTCATCCACCCTGAAATACGAAATTTTGGTTGTCTGTTGGTTTTTGACTTGTCCCCTCCATAATTAGAAAATTCGACACCCTTGAATACAGCTTACCAGTAGCATATCATTATTACAGTGTAATAATACGTAGTTTAATTAACAACGTATTCTTACCGTGTGTCCGTGGACCACCAGGGATATGTGTGATGTTATCAGCACGCCAGTGCCAGTAGTACGCACTCGCAGAGACAAACGACAAAAAGCTGCAGTGGATTACATCAGTAGGCCTAATCCCGCGTAAAAAATAATGAACTTGCTGTCACGTCGAGAGTGAGGTTGAGTCGTCACCGATAGTGACTGCCCTCTAACGAGAGTGTATTGTTGACATCCTTTTTTTTTTGTTTGTAGCTCGTCGTTGTAGTACCTAACCCCTTGTAGCAGGCATTGCCTGTAATGCACACGTTTTCTCACAGACTCGTTACGCTGCTTGCTTACACTATAGTTTGTTCCACATTATGTTTTCAGAAAACTGACTGGATGATGACTCGTTTCCTTGCACTAAGAGTGCAAAAACGTGTGGATATTACACTTGGAGAGTCTACAAAGTTACTGTTAGAGTTTACGAATGGGATGTTTACGGATTTTTTTGCACTCGTAGTGGAAGAAAACGTGCTGTTATACGGTTAGTTTTCTGAAAACATAATGTGGAACAAAGTATAGGCAGCCGACATTCATTTTGCATCGAGGTGGAGGAAAAGGGTAGGTGGGCGGTGGTTGTGGTGGAGGGGGTGAAGGGGAAAGTAAGATTCGGGAAGGACTATTACTTGTCGGTTACACTTACAATGTGTTCTACTGTTCTGCATGCCATTTCTTCTAAGGTAAATCGTTGCGGGCAAACTTAACAATTTTTTGGCAAGTTTAGATAGTCTCCCCCCTAAAATTTCAATGAGGCATTTGTCTCATTCCCCCAATAGATAGACGCCCCTGGTCCCAACTAGACCCCCAATCGAAACATACGGGACCTATTCAGGGCTTTGTGACCTAATCTTTGGCCCCAATTCGTGACCAACTTAAATCCACAGTTCAGCAGATTCTTTGAATTGACCCGTTTTAGACCCCGGGTTGTGACCAATCAAGGGCCTAATGCTGATTTGTCCCAAATTAACCCCAGTTTGTGACCTAAAATGGGCCAAGAAGACTACAGTTATTCTGGCCCTAAATTGATCCCAGTATGTGACCAAAAAGGGCACAGCTTTTTCCCTTGATCCCAGACAAAAGAAAAAATGACATTTGCTATTTGAATTCTGTTACATTATTTTCATGTTAGGTACCATTCCTAAGCTAACTTAAGCTACATTATTACACTGTATATATCACCACATCACACACTTGACACTATCACTATGTACTTAACCTTCACTTACCTATTCTGCCATCTTCCCTTACTGCACTAACATATTTTGTTCTAGTCAGTAAATCTTATATAGGCACTTTTCCTTACCAGTTAAAAGTTATGGATGTTACATTTCCATTTATTGATTTTTGGTAAAGTTAAGGACGGTTTGACTTTGTTTTAAATAATTAATTGGCATTAATTGTTTTACACTTTAGAAGCCATTTTTTACTTATTTAAAATCTACATAAAATAAGGAAGGGTCGCAGTTTGATATTCTCAACATTAGACTGAACTTTGCTTCCATTTTAAAACTTATTAAGAGTTTGCTCCCAAACATTTGTGTGTGCAACACATTTATAATTAAACTGGTAACTACAATTAGTTACTCTATAACTAAAATAAAAATATAAAATTTGAATAATTGAACAATAAAATAATTTTTTTTTAATTGTTAGCTACAAACTTAAAATTTAATATTTAGGCTGCCTGAATTTTAGGTGACCTTTTAAGGCTTATGATTTATGAAAACACTCGAACGATCCATGAGTTTTTAAGGCTTGAATTTTTTTTTCAGTTTAGGCTATTCAATTCAGAATTTTTGTTGTAGATCCCCATGTAAAAGAATAAATGTGTGGCATATTGACTCCAAGTTGTTTATTTTTTAATGTTTTGAAAATAACACCCCCACTTTTTTTAAACTTGTGTAACAAAGTTGTAATATTCTTAAGTCACAGTTTGTTAGCAAGTGGGGTCAAACCGTGGCGAAGTGGAGGTCTTGTGACCAAGGCTGAATATTATTGGTCACGAATTGTGACCAAGTGGGGGTCAAACAGCGACCAAGTTAGTTAAGTCACGATTTATGACCATTTTGGGCCCTCTCCAGGGTCTAAAAATTAACAGGCCCCAAATTGTGACTATCTTGGTGCCTGTTGGGATCAATAGGCAAGTGCAGGTCATGATTTGGGATCAGCATGGGGTCAAACCAGGACCAATCTGAATCCCTCATTTGAATACCTAAGGTGGCCAGTTTGGGATCAGTTTGGGTCCTTGTGACCATTTTGGGACTTAAATTGGGTCTATTTGTGGCCAAATTTTTCTGTAAGGGTCCACGAGGATCAAACCGTCCTCGTGTTTACATTGTAAAATGAACAAAGAATGAAATTGGCTTTTTAGGAAGAGACGCCTACTCTAACATTATGGAGGTAAAGACCAGCAATGCCGATTTGGGTTACCAACCATAAAGACTCTAAGCTAGAGGTTAATTTAAGTTAGACTATAAATTTAGAATTGGGGGATCCTAAAGATAAACTTTTAAAGTTAAACTAGCTACTTAAAACCACTACCATTTTGCCCGGCATGGCAACCACGGACATGACATTTCCACTCCCGACCGGCGTGACCCTTCTAGCTTGAGAGATCTGTGAGCTGTGCTGAGCATTGAGGGTTGGGGGGCCTTTTTATGTTAGAGCAGCGGATTCTCGCGACCAAAGCGCGGATGCCGAGGAGAGCTGCGGGGGGTCTGATTGGTGGAGGGCCAGGAGAACAATGGGAAAGTCGGTAGAGCAAAGGGTTTTGGTGCAGAGCCGTTTGAAGGAGTAGGGAATGGTTAAAGACAGGCCAAATTGAGTTTTCAACTTTGGGAAAGGCCTTTACATTGGGAAATTGATTATTGATTGGATATTTACAAATGCACATCGTGAATAGGCTCTTGTTAAAGCTTAGTACTTTGGTTTGGTAATGAAATAATCATTACTATTAAATTGAATAAGCTTTAACTGTAAACTGCAGTGGCGTGTAAGGTGGGAGGGGGGGGGGGGACTGTTTCTTTGCACAGACTGACTTTTGGATTGGCTTTGGAAACAGATCTTTATAAGATCTTTAGTTTTAATAGAAGTTTAATAAAAGTTTTCTATTGCAAACTTTCGGATGGTCACGGTCGGGTTTTTGGTAGTGATTTAAGATAAAAATATTTACACAAAAATTCGTGTCCGGTGATTGCCGATGTCGAATTAGTTCGGGCTAATGGTAGCGTTCTGGGGGCAAAAGATTATTAATAAAGTATAAAAAGGATAGATAAACTAGCTTAGTGAATGCTATAACGCATTAAAGTTAATTTGGATTTATAACTTTAAAGTTAAAAGACAGGTAACGATTGTGGTGGAAATTTTTTATAGAAGTTGCAGCTGTTCAACATAATAAAAAATATCACACTTAAATGGTGTAGCGGCGGACGCTACGACGGGCTAGGTGCTTGTAACGTCTCCGCACTCATGGTTGACTTTCTTACTTGTAGAAATGACTTGGTCAACTATTTTGTTTTAAAACAGCTCTGTAGGGCCTCAATCCGGGAGGGAGTAAAGACTTTCCTAACTAAATAAAATTAGGCTATCCAGTATTTCTACCTGGTCTTTAAGGCTGCCACCACCGGTGGGTAAGTTTAAAAGCTAAAGGGTTTAGAATAAAATGGGCTACATATTATTTAAACCGAAGCAATTAATCTACACTAGAAACCATACTTGAAGTTTTAAAAACTCTTGGTTTTATTAAAAATCACAACAAATGAAAAAGGCACTTTACATTTTGGTTACTAGTTACAACGAAAGCTTTTTAATTTAAAGCAAGAAGGCTTTCCGTGAAAGCAAACGAATTTACATGAAAGAAAATTCAAGAACAAA
>JAHWFP010025203.1:26763-37008 GCA_023313725.1 Lithobius niger
ATTCAAGAACAAAAAGCAACAACGGGCTTTTTAAATAAATACACACAATTTCAACTAGAAAAAATAGTTTCTGGGTCCAATCTTGAAAACCCTCTAATCTAAACTCGCATCCGCTAAAGTTTCAATTAGTCTTTAGACATATATCTCTTTCGCAAAAGAGCGCCCGAATCCTCAAGAGCCACTGTCTACCGTTTAAGTTAAAACGTGGTTTAAAATAAACAAAGGAACGTTGGTTTTTAGGAAGAGAACCACTCTGACATTACAGCAAGTAACGACCGAAAATGCTGTTTGGCTTACTCCACTGTAAAAAAAAAAATCTAAAACAAGAGGTAAGTTAAAAACTGAACTATAAATTTAGAATGGGGGTCCTAAAATTAAACTTTCAATTAACTAGTAACATACTGACCACTACCTCTGCCCGGCGTGGCAACCATCAGAACGCGGCATCTCCACTCCTGACCGGCCGTGACCACCACTTGTCTTAGGTCTGTGAGCTGTGCTCTCCCGAGCAGCGCTAGGAGCTGTGCTGTGGATGCTTTGAGCTGGGGGTATATATGGGAGAGGGAGGGGGCGGACGTCTGCGATGACTGCACGTTTTGGCGGCAAGAGAGGCAGGCAGGCTTGGAGGAGGGAAATTTGTTCGAGTTCCAAAACAAGCTGTACTACGTGAGTGCTTTAAAGGGAAGTGTAACGATCTGAATGGACCTTTAAAAGGTAGAGACCAGGGGGGTTTACGCTGATTGGCTGGAGCGTAGGAGCTCTGAGTGGCTGGATCCAGGACCGTTGGAGCCGTTGAGGGTTTAGGGTTCTGGAAGGGTTTGGTGAATTGATGGAAACGCAACAGTCCAAACTACGATATTACGTATCGCAACTATTGAAGGAGGGGGGGGGACGAAATGTAATGCACAGTTTGACTTTGGTAATTTTTTATCGTAAGAACAGATCGTTTGTTTTGGTTTCGGATTGTTGGTAGTCACGGTCGAGTCAACATTTTACTATTTACAACAAATACAATTCACGTGCGTTAAAATCGTTGCCGAAGTAAGGCTAAGCAAAGGTAGTGATCCGGGGGCAAAAGATTAAACTATAAGGGTTAAATAAACTAGCTCAGTAAAAGGCTATATAAAAATTATAAGTGGAGTTTTGTCTCAGCAGAGAGTGGCGATAGAGAAAAGTCGGACATTTTTCATAGCATTTGTGGTACCTACAAACAAGATAAAAAATATCGTACAAAGTTTGTATCTAACATATATGTAAAATTAAGTACCTTAAATGATGCTATTCCTAAAACACAACTAAGCTAGTATATTTCGGCTTTATGCCTGTAGAAAATAAAAAGAAGTAATTACATTTGTACGTGGTTTTTGAAGCTACGGCGGCCGGAAGTTTGAGCGCTACGACCCAGTTTGGTGACTTTTTGTTAGTGATGCTGTAGACAAACCAGAAGGAAATTTAATGTTCTGTTTTCATAGGAATGAAGTTCAGATACGTGGCTGTTAAGAGCTTCTATGTTTGGCCGATTCGGATGGTAGCTTCATGTCGAAATTTTCAACCAAAGTCGGCGGATTTTGGCCGGGGGGGGGGGGACCTGAAGTGTGGAGCTTCAGAAAAACTGAGTTTTTCCCCGAGGTTTTTGATGTTTGGAGTCCGGGTATCCTCTCCAATCATGCCGCAGCACAGAATACCATTACAATGGTTGTCTGTATCCACATGTATGTGAGGTTAAGTACCATAAATGGAAACCCCTCCTAAATCACAACGAAGCTAGTGTCTTTGGGATTTTTGCCCTAAAATAAAAGTAATGAAATCGAAAATACAAGATACAAGTTTCAATAATGGCGGCCATGATGAAGGAGCACTGCGGTAGTTTTGCAGTAGTTTTCAAATGGCGATCGTGAGACTTCAGGATGGAATTTTGAAGATTGGGCTTCCCGAAGACTTAGATAATGTGTCTGGCTATTAAATGGTTGCAAGATGGGCCGTTTCTGTCCATTATTAAAAATTTGGCGAAGGGTTCAAGACCGAGGTCTTTTTGGTGTTTTGAAGCACTCAAGAAAAAAAATGTTCCACGAGTTTTTTGATCTTTGGAGGTCATGTATCCTCTCCAATCGTTTTTTCGGCAGGCCGACATTACACCTCCTTTTGTTACATATCCCGGGCAACCGCATCATCTTTGCCGACTCACTCTCCCGCAGATTCCCTCTATCGGGGGGAATGGACACTCAAGAGGTCCATCTGCGAATCTGTTTTTAACATTTGGGGCCGGCTATTCGTGGACCTCTTCTCAACGAGACTCAATGCCGTAGCGGCGCTGCCTGTTCAACGGGTGCTTGAGACAGAACTGCTAGTCTGGTGTGTTTGCGGTTTCAGTCTTAACTTCGATAGTGTCCGTTTTTACTTTTGCGGAATAAAAACACGGCTTATTTCTACTCCAAGTTGGGGTAAAGATAGGCGTCCTGATTGAAGGTTACTATAAGCGAAACTAAGTTCTATGGTCGCTGCCACCAACGGTGGGGCTGCTAATTTGTTTACTTTCTTAGGTTAAAAATAAGATGAATTTTCGTTATTTTAAAACCTCAAATTAGCGCTAAATCATAGTGAAACAAAACGGAGTTTTAAACTCTTGGTTTTATTTTATAAACATGTTTAAATAAACACTACATCGGTAACTAGTTGATTTTCTTTACAACAAGAAGGCTTTAAATAAAAAGCAGTACCGAATTTTACATTAAAAATTCACAAGTGAACAAATACTTTAGTTCAGCACGATTTACAATTTCGGCTAGAAATAGTTGGTTTCTGTTTAAGTCAATGGGACATACATTAAATTACAACAGCTAGGTTTAGACAAGATGCATTATGCTAAAACCTTTCCCTTTCGAGTCGGGCTAGAATTACCAGGGTTCTACTTTTATAACGCTACGAGACCTGAAGAGTTTGATTATTTAAGAGTCAGCTTGCTTGGTGATTCTATAAATAAGAAACGAAAGTTTTTTTAGAAAGGGAACAGACAAACCCTCACGTTATGCTGGCCTGTTGTCAGGAATGCCGCTGGCTAAGACCAACATACATTTACGACATTAAAGTTAAAAGTAAGTTACGTTTTAAAGTTTAAAATTTAGAGTTACTTTTCCAAAAATAAAAATTAAAAAAACCGCTAGTTACCTAACCACTACCGTGCCCGGCATGGCAACATTTGGACCTTCGGAATCTCCATCCCAACTGTCGTAGTGACTCGTAGCTTCAATGTCGTAGCAAGTGCTGCTGATTGTTTACCTTGCGTTTGTTAAATACTAAAAGACTGCCGCTGCGCGGACGTTCGAGGATGCGATTTTCTATT
This sequence comes from Lithobius niger, assembly GCA_023313725.1. Lineage (NCBI taxonomy): Eukaryota > Metazoa > Arthropoda > Chilopoda > Lithobiomorpha > Lithobiidae > Lithobius > Lithobius niger. The sequence goes on from JAHWFP010025203.1 coordinate 30,104, forward strand.
GTTTGGCTATTGACGTCATAAGATTGACAGGAGGCGGGTCTATTGCTGGGCAACAAGGCAAGCAAAAGTATTGGTCGTAGCAGCTCCGTGATTGGTTTACTATTCAGGCCTGTGAGTGAGTGAGCAGGTGGGCCAAAGCTGAGCCCTGAGTGGCTGAAAAGAGGCAGTCAGGATCCGTTTGCACCGAAGACAATGGCAATCTCTACTGTACTAAATTCTGAAATGCATTGGATCAAGTAGTAGGGATGGGTCGGTAACCGAAACCGAAACCGAATTTTCGGTTTTTACTGAAAACCGACACCGAATACTACACTTTGGTCTCACAAGGCCCTAGTTGGTCATGGTTTGGGACTTGACCACCTTGCCCCCAGTTTACCACACTTGCTAACAGTTGGTGACTTAAAAATATTGAGGCTTGGACACAAGATTCCAACTTGGCCACGGTTTGTGATTTTAACACCTAGACCCCTGTTTAATGCCACTTGGTCACAAACTGTGACTTAAGAATATTACAATTTGATCACACTGGACTGGATAAACTTGGCCCCAGTTTGCATCCACTTGATCACAATTGGTGACTTCAGAATATTCAGACTTGGTCGCACACACTCCCTTTTCGCCACGGCTCGGGGGTTTAACAACTTGACCCCTCGTTAACCCCATTTGGTCACAAAACATGACTTAAAAAGTACTGCAACTCGGTCACACAAGGGTCGAATTGATCACGGTATGGGAATAGGCCCCAGTTTGACGCCACTTGGTCACGCAAGACCCCCACTTGGCCACGGTTTGGGGCTTTAACACCAAGACCCTTGTTTGACCCCACTTGGTCACAAACTGTGACTTTTGAGAATACTGTTAACTTAACCAATTTGACCCCAATTTGAGCACACTGGTCGCAGTTGGCGATGCAAAAAAAGTCCTTTAAGAAAAATAAACATAGGGGACATTTTTTGGATCAAAAATCAAATTCTTGAATCCAAAAAAGCGGCTTCCAACCGGTATTTTCAAAATAAAAAAAATAAAAAATACTTAGGATGCCACACAACAGGGCCGAGAGTTCTCCAAATGCCCCAGAAACTGACCCTAAAATTGCCCAAAAATATTGCCCAGGATAGCGTACTTAAAAGATTTTCAAAAGAGTGTCTGTTTCTTTTGTCCATTTTATATATTTGGCAGCATTTTTCTAAACCCATTAAGAAAGACAAAGTTGGAGAACACTGCAAGACTATATTTTTTCTTTTAGTCCAATGAAACAAAGTTTTGCCCTAATATTTTTTTTTTAATTGGCCCGCCCCATTGTAACCAGGTTAGACTGTTACTGAATTTTCTCGTCTCCTGGGACTACTTTCACATGTGAATCCTGATTATAACAAAGGAAATCCTGAATTGCGGATACGCACTGAATTTATGCACCAAAGGAAGGTCAAAAATAGGACCCACTTTTTCGGACTCAAAATAGGGTTTTCAATCCAGAAAATTAGATTCTATTTTGATTGATTTTGGGCTTGGCCACCTTGCCCACCAATACAAAAAAAAAAAAAAACGTAACTGTTTGTGATAAAGTCTTTGAACCCAGCAAATTAAACACTATTATTGAGCCAAACAGCCATCTAAAGTTCTTATATAAACTAAAGAACCAACTTAAAACTATCTAAATATTTATAGGATTTACTGTAATTCAGAGCCGGTCCTGGCTGGTAAAAATAAAAATTGTGAAGCGTGTTGATTCAACTGTTCAAACTTAGCAAGCCAAAGCTGGAACCCAACATAGAAAAACCTTAACATTTATGCTCAACAACTTACAACAAATAAAATTATTCCAGTTTAAAAGGTGACTAAAAGTTCTGCCTAAATAATTTAAAAGAAATTATTTTATTGTTCAATTATTAAAACTCTTCAACATTATTGGTGAATAATAAAGCAGTTTGTTTCATTATAAATGTGTTGTGCGTACAAAGATTTGGATGCCAACACTTAATGTCGCAATATGGAAACTGAGTTCAGTCTACTTTGAGAATGTCAAACGATGTGTAACACTTCCTTATTTCGTGTAGATTCTATTTGCGTAACAAATGGCTTCTATAGTGTAAAACAATGAATGCCAATTAATTGTTTAAAACAAAGTTAAACTGCCCCGAACTTTAGCAAAAATCAATTAATGGAAATCTCACACCCATAACTTTTAACTCTTAAGGAAATGTGCCTTTATAAGATTTACACAATAGATCCAAACATGTCAGTACAGCAAGGAATGATGTCAAAGAAGGTAAGTGATGGTATAAATACATAGTGCAGGTCCAAGTACAGTATATAATGTAATGCTAAGTATAGTGTAATACTGTATAACTCATGTTACTTAGGAATTTATAACTAATACAAAAATAATATGACAGAATTCAAATACCAACTGTCACTTTTCTTTTCCTTTTGCTTGGGATCAAGATAGTAGCTGTGGTCACATACTGGGATCAATTTGGGGCCGAAACATACATTTTGGTGACTGAGTAGTCTTGGTCACTTTTTGGTCACAAACTGGGGTCAAAAATTAGATCACAACGGCCTGAATGAGGGTCTGTTAGGGACCAACTGTGGGTTTTATTTGAAACCCCACAAAGATTCCATTTTGACCCCTATTGTGACCAAATATTTAGTCACAATAAAGTCACAACTTGGTGCCAAAAAACAAGTCACAAGGTCCCGAACAGATCCCGCATGTTTCAATATGACCCCTATCGTTGTGACCAAACATTGGGCCCTGGTAGGTCCCCTTTTGACCACTCAAGGGATCAAATATTTCTGTAAGGGCCAGTTCTGTAGCGGCTGCCTGTTCAACGGGTGCTTGAGACAGAACTGCTAGTCCGGTGTGTTTGCGGTTTCAGTCTTAACTTCGATAGTGTCCGTTTTTACTTTTGCGGAATAAAAACACTGCTCATTTCTACTCCAAGTTGGGGTAAAGATAGGCGTCCTGATTGAAGGTTACTATAAGCTAAACTAAGTTCAATGGTCGCTGCCACCAACGGTGGGGCTATTAATTTGTTTACTTTCTTAGGTTAAAAATAAGATTAATTTTCGTTATTTAAAAACCTCAAATTAGCGCTAAATCATAGTGAAACAAAACGGAGTTTTAAACTCTTGGTTTTATTTTATAAACAGGTTTAAATAAACACTACATCGGTAACTAGTTGATTTTCTTTACAACAAGAAGGCTTTAAATAAAAAGCAGTACGGAATTTTACATTAAAAATTCACAAGTGAACAAATACTTTAGTTCAGCACGATTTACAATTTCGGCTAGAAATAGTTGGTTTCTGTTTAAGTTGTAAAGGCATGAGGCCTAAAATTCCTGTCGATTGGTTAGGAGACCCGACACCAACCATCAACAACTCGGGGACACCTTTTTTTTTCTTAGCGCCAAAAAGCGCTAGGCCTGTTTTTCACTTCCAAGTTTAAAAATTAGTTATCTCCCAAGAAAATGGACTTCATCGACTCTGGTTTGCAGCTCTTAATAAACCTGAACTTTATCTAACATCCTGTAAAAACAGAACTTGAAATTTCACCATACTTTGGCCTACAGCTTCATTTGAAAAAATGCTCAAACTGAGCGCCAACGCACGCAATCTCCGTCGCCATTTTCTACAAACATGTAAATATTTATTTGTATTTCTCGAATTTATTTCTAGGCATTAAGCCGACTAGCTTAGTGCTGTGCTAGTTTACATGTTTACTATGTCTTCAATGTTTTTATTTTATTAAGGTGACGATTTTAGCAACTATGAAAACTTTGACCACACCAACGGTATTTTGCGGCTGCAATAATATATTTAAATTTTTATGAGTTATAGCATTTTAAAAACACAAGCTGGTTTATTTAATCTTTTGCCTAGGCTTTTATGAAAGCATTATTTAACGTAATCTTTTCTCATGAACCCTACCTTGTTCAATCTGGCAACACAACTACGATTATTTTACCGGACATTTTCAGTGTGTATCTTGTATTTTTATTTCAGGGCTCCGACCATAGTGATCTCAATTCCGAATGCACAACTAAGCCTTTGCCTACAATTAATAATCATTTATTTTTACTTTGAGCATCAAACTTCGTCTCCCCCCCCCCCCCCTTCCTTCAATAGTTGCAATGCATAACATTGTAGTTTTTATAAAAAAATGTATAGGCCTATTTCACGTTGTTATGAGTTTAACTCAATGCACTACTCAAGCCAAGGCCTCTAAAAACACCCAAAGTCGGCAAAACCGTTTGCCATCCAAGCTCCTTCCAATCCGAACTCAGTATTTTTTCTCCCCACCAATCAGAGTGCAAGGCTACCCTAGCCGTCCGCGCTGTCATGGCCGACTTCCGGTAGTGACAGCTCGGCCGATTTTGGTCAGTCACTCCTCCTCCAAAGCGACCCCTCTACCTCACCCCCCCCCCCCCCTCCGTCGTTCTCCTACAGGACCGCGGTTTCCCTCCTACCTGCAGGCAGGCAGCAGGTATATAACCAAGCTGAGGTAGACTTTCGTTAGCATAGCATAGCTCAAGGACTCAGAGGCTAGAGGTCACTACGGCGGTCGGCGCAGAGATGTCCAGTCCGAAGGTTGCCATGCCGGGCAAGGTAGTGGTTCAAAGGTTAACTAGTTTATTAGAATTTAATTTTTTGAACAGAATTTCTATATTTTTAGTCTTAACATATAAACTTAACTTCTAGACTTTGAGGGAATTTGCGGGTAGCCAAACTCAATCGGCATTTTGGTTTAGGGCACCCATGATTTAAGGGTTTAAGGTCCCCTTCCTAAAAACGGCTTTTTTCTTTGTTTATGAACTCTGTGTTCATTAAATAATCTAAGATCACCGAGATCTAGCATGTGTTATTGTTGAAGCAGGAGTTTTCAAAAAGGTAGTTTTCCTTGTAACACTAATCTTGATTCAGTGTGATTGATTGACTTTAGTGCAAGAGTTGCTAGAGCTTTCAAAGACTATTTTACATTCTGCAAGGGTCATGTTTGTAACTTAGAGAGTTGCGATAACTCAAACCGACTTTTTTCTAGTCCAAATTGTAATGTGAACTTTAACTTTAAGTTCAGTGTCGATTTAATTGTAAATTGTGTTCTTTTAATTGTAAAGCCCCAGTTTTATTTTTGTAACTAACTAGTTACTCCGTGTGTAAAAATCTTGTCATGTTTTATTAAAACAGAAAAGAAAGTTGTTTTGAACAACAAATTTTGACTTCGAGTCCGATTTAATTTGCAAGGGTTATTTTAATTACAATACTTTTTTATTCTAACTCCGAAGTAGGCAAATTAGATTAATTACCCATCGTGGTGGCAGTGAACCATGATTAGATAGGTCTTCATAACTTAGGTAGGACGCTGACGCTCTTCTCCTAACCGTGCAGTAGACACGTTATGCTGTTTTTCCGCGAAAGTAAAAACCGCCACTTATAAACTTATCTAAAGTAACCACAAGTACGCCAGATTGTCGGCGCTAGAAACAGTAGGCACCTCAAGACCCTGTAAGTGCCGCTACAAAGTCAATGGGACATACATTAAATTACAACAGCTAGGTTTAGACAAGATGCATTATGCTAAAACCTTTCCCTCTCGAGTCGGGCTAGAATTACCAGGGTTCTACTTTTATAACGCTACGAGACCTGAAGAGTTTGATTATTTAAGAGTCAGCTTGCTTGGTGATTCTATAAATAAGAAACGAAAGTTTTTTAGAAAGGGAACAGACAAACCCTCACGTTATGCTGGCCTGTTGTCAGGAATGCCTCTGGCTAAGTCCAACATAAATTTACGACATTAAAGTTAAAAGTAAGTTACGTTTTAAAGTTTAAAATTTAGTTACTTTTCCAAAAATAAAAATTAAATAACCGTTAGTTACCTAACTACTACTCTGCCCGGCATGGCAACATTCGGACCTTCGGAATCTCCATCCCAACTGTCGTAGTGACTCGTAGCTTCAATATTGGAGCAAGTGCTGCTGATTGCTTATCTTGCGTTTGTTAAATACTAAAAGGCTGCCGCTGCGCGGACGTTCAAGGATGCGATTTTCTATTGTTTGGCTATTGACGTCAGCAGATTGACAGGAGGCGGGTCTGTTGCTGGGCAACAAGACAAGCAAAAGTATTGGTCGTAGCAGCTACGTGATTGGTTTACTATTCAGGCCTGTGAGTGGGTGAGCAGGTGGGCCAAAGCTGAGCCCTGAGTGGCTGAAAAGAGGCAGTCAGGATCCGTTTGCACCGAAGACAATGGCAATCTCTACTGTACTAAATTCTCAAATGCATTGGATCAAGTAGAGCTATTGAAAAATCGTAGGAGTGGAAGTTTTGAAAGTGAAACTTGAAATGACTGAGTTTTGAACTCTTAATTGAAGGATGGTTTTCGTTCACCTGGATTTAATAAATTGACCAATTAATAGAAGGCATTTTTCGTGGTTTGCAGAAGGTAAAACGAGTCACTACTGTAGGATGGGAGATCTCTGAAAAAAAAAATACAAGATACACTGCTGTCCGCTAAATATTAAAGATAACGCTAAGCCATGTTGTCCGAGCTAGGTAGGGCAAATAAATAAATTTTATGCTAATAAAAGTTGTTGTTATAAGCATAAGGGAAAAGATTAAATACGGTAGTTTAGTTAATGCTGAAATATATGTATAATTCGTAGGGCGTTATTTAATTGCATCCGCAAATAAATGGAGAAATGTAGTCAACCTGTTTATGAACACAGATCGTCACCGCTGTTTAGATAAAAACATTAAGTACGATGTTTACATGCATGATAAATGAAAGCATAGCAATTGGATGCTGACATTTGTGCCCCCTAAAACAGCACTAAACTACGTGGCTTTATGCCAAAGTATTATCCAAAGGTATTTACAGTAAATACAAATTTGCGAAAAATGGCG
>JAHWFP010025204.1:0-20819 GCA_023313725.1 Lithobius niger
AAGGCCACTTGAGATAACTCAATAAATGTGCCATCAAATACACCACAAAAACCCTTTTATTTCTTAATGACGCCGGTAAACCGTCTGGCTCACGGTTTGATTTCGATATCATGTGACCTTTATTTCTTTCAAAATTTGCATACAAATTTGGGCCTCCACAAGTTGGATTTTTTTTGTCAAGCCATATTAAATGATTTTCACTGGCTTTCTTCTTACAAGTTTGCCCAATGTTTGCACTACATTTTTTTTCAGCTTTTGCAGATTCCAATGTTTGGGTAGTAAAGGAGCTATTTTGTTTTGCTTCACAGTTATGCTTATCAACATGCATGTCTTGTATTTGCCGGATGGGTTCAATATGAGTAGACGCCACCTGGACTTCTCCACGTTCAGACTGCAGTAGAACTGTATTTACATTGAATTTTTTTATACCTGCAGCAGTAGATTCGGGTGGTTTGCATCGTTGCCTCATCTCACACACCGTCTTTCACAAACTATCAAGTATGTTTAAATACCCAGCCAATTGCTTTAATACCAGTTCTCAACTTTAGTTTCAAGGGTTGATAAACTGATTTCTATAAATGCCTTGAAGGAGTCAAGAAACACGAATAAGGTGTCTCTCAGTATATCAATTTCTTTACTCCATTTTTCTTCTGTGCTTTTACCATGTTTACATTTACATGTATCTTCTTTTGATTTAATTTTGGGGTTTTTGTTTTCCTTACAGTTTGGGACCTGAGGTTGTAGAACCGTGTTTAAAGATTGTGTAAAGAGTAAGTCGACATGCTCACTAGGTGGTCGCATTTCACGGCGATGATGCTGCGTCACAACCTCAACTGAAGCTTCATGTAAAGACATGTCCGGAACTGCAACCAATAACCTATTTAACTTCATGTTTATGGCCGTCAAGTCCAAATCCCATTCTTTTCTATCTACATCTTGATATCTCTTAACTCTGTCAATCTCCATGCCAATATTTGCAATTGATCTTGACAACTCATCATTAATGTTTCCTGCAGCAGATGGTTTTCCATCAACAAGTGATTTGGACAGTTTATCTCTATAATTTTTTGTTTTGGTTTTTATACTCCTCGAACAAGCAGGATTCAAAGTCTCTTTCTTCACTCGCGATGGAGGAGTCACGTGAGAGGCACAGACTATGGGTAATAGACGATGGTGATACAAGGGGCAACTCAATTTTACTGTCTTTCTCGGTGGAGGCAGGAAAACTGCAGGAGTCACCTTTAAAATCACGTTTCATCGAACAACTGTTGTGCATGGCGTGTCGATTTTTTTCCTCGTCTTCCCCTCGTGACAGTTACATTTGAAGAAGGTTTGCTAAAAACTTTTCTCTTACGCATTTTTTTTTATGTCTTGCAAGTTTTTCCGGTTCAATAGGGATGTTCATATTCAACGTTAGATTTAAATTTAAGTTTAAAAATGTGCAGTCGTCACTTGTGTGCTCCACAATGGCTGCCTTCAATTCATGTCTTTATGTTAACTATACCCAGATAGTCCTCTAACTACCTAATAGGCTATCCCATTATTGTATATAGCATTTGTTCACATCAAATGACTTTCTGTTGTAACAGTATTTAAAGAGAAGTAAACAGCAAGTTGGTTGTCTTATCAGCTGTAGCCTACATTATGGTAGTCCGTGTATTTCTTTAACATTGGTGCCCACGCTGGGCTTAGGTGTGTCCAAGCCAAGGATATCTCATGGTGACGAGGTCGGTACCAATGGCAAACTTTAAATGTTAAGCTTAAACTGATAGGTCTTCAACTACATCGTTGCTCCACATTTGTTCTAAGTTGCAAATTTTTTTCATTTGGCAATGAAAATTAGTGCTTTAAATTCCTATCAGAGTTTAAACTTTTTCAAACAGTGTTATTTTGTCGTGGTAGTGAATTGTGGTACAAAAATGATAATAGTTAAATTTAGTACCTTAACAACTAGAACCGAAGAGGGCAATTGGATTTATTATGGTTAATTTTACTTTGGCAGTGTTCTAGAGCGACGCACTGGCGTGTCCGCACAGCAGTACTATAAACCTGAAAGCCCGAAAAATGCGCTGCTAAATTAACCCTTGTAAATTCGATTGTGCCATTGCCCATATACGGGCTGGTGTGTGCCGGTGTAAAATTTAACACCGTAGGTTTATGCTAAAACTTAGTGAAATCTGGTCTGTGCTGAGGCTTAGGCCAGAAGTGTTGTTTTCGTAAAACGTTGCAATATGGTGAACGTAGAAACATTTTGTCAAAGCCTAGTCCCTTTAAATTTAACTTTGTAGGCAGTTAATTTACAAAACTAGGTAGGCTACAGTCAAACTTGATTTATTTCTGTGTTTAAATAGTTGACCGGTAGTCTTGAGTGCTCCAGTTTAAACCTTGTAAGTTAAACAGGATTGTAATCAAATTTAATTTTGTAAGGCTTATGCCAAAGACAGGTGTCGTTAGCAAACCACCTGAAGCTGCTAAAAATAGCAGTGAAAGTGAAACTGAAAATAATTCAGTAGTGAACGCTAGCGTTAATGAAGCTTATTCGAATTTAATTTTAAATTTTGAATCTGGTGATAGTGAAGACGACGTCAACATGGGTTCGTCTAAAACTGCTGGTTAATTTTCGGAATTCGATTGTGAGTACGATACATGGGAGAAATACTCCAACCGAATTAGTTACTATTTTAAAGCTAAAGAAATTCCAGCAACTAAGCAAGTAAATTTTCTAATGGCATCTGTAGGCCAGAAAATGTTTGACAGGATTTTGAATATAATTTCACGTGATTTGCCCGAGTCTTTAACTTTTGACGAACTCGTTAAAAAAGTATTAGACGACATCGAGCCAGTGCCCTCCGTGGTATATGAGCACGTTAAATTCTTTAGAAAGTCGCAAAAATCAGATGAGAGTATCGGGGAATATTTAGCTGCACTTAAGCTAATGACGAAATATTGTGACTTCGCTAAAATTAAAGATATTAACAGTGAAATGATTAGGGATCGCCTAATTGGGGGATCCAATCTGAAGTCATTCAATGCGAATTATTGAAGCAGACTCTGAATTTAAAGGCTACAATATCCTTAGCTTTATCCTTAGAATCTACTGAAACAGACCAAAGCGTTTTGAAAGGCCATTCTAGAGCTGTTATTATTACGTAGCTAAAAAATCTAGAAAACCACCAAGTAGGCCTAAATCTTCTAAGGATTTTATTTGTTATTGTTGCGGCAAATCCGGCCACGTGAAAACATGTTGTAAATATTGCGAATATACTTGTGGCAGATGCCACACTGTCGGCCATTTAAAAGCCGTGTGCAGAAAAGCTAGTCATTCGAACAGAACTTCAAAATCACTCGACCACTCTAAAGCAAGTTATAGCTCAAATTTTAAGGTTAGGTTGAAGTCTAAACAGAAGTATAGCTACAAAAAATGCGTTAGCAAACTTGCACACGATAGTGAAGATGATGACCAGGATGTTGTCACCAAAAATTCAGAGTCTGGTTTCGGGTCTGATTGCGATTCAGACAACGACTATCTTGTGCTGAAAAATAATACTCTTGCACTGAGTCAGGCTGCGGACCAAATTTCAATTCCTCTTCAAACCAACAAAATGGTAGTAGTAGTTAATTCTATGAAAATCCATAAACGGAAAATGCCAGTTTGCCTAAATGGTGTCAAGCTAGAAATGGAACATGATTCCGGGGCAGACGCATCCATTATACGTATTGAGTGGCATCAAAAATATTTTGCGGACTGTCTTTTAAAACTCAGTCCGTGCTCGATACACTCATACACTGACGGAATTGAGAACGTGATTTAAACTGTAAGTCTGAAGGTAGAAGTTAAAGGTCAAATCGAACACTTTGATGCTTTAGTTTCAAAATTGTATAAACCTGCATTAATGGGAGAGGATTGGCTTTCTATTTTTCGAGTTAATTTCCATCCATTTACGACCTACAAATGAAAGTGAAACCTAAGAAAAGTGTAAAGAAAATTAAAACTAGCATTACACCAGTTGACACTTTCGAAATAGTGAAGGTTTCCCTGAGCTACTTTCTGAAGGCATGGGTAAGTTTAGGAATTTTAAAGCCAAAATTCATTTAAAACCTGATGCCAAGTCTGTGTACTGTTGTGTAAGACCAGTTCCGTTAGCACTTAAAGAAAAGGTTAACCCAGAAATTCGTAGATTGGTTGGCCTTGGAATTCTGGAGCCTGTGGAAACCTCTCAGTGGTCTATGCCCATCGTCATAGTTCAAAACCGGATGGCCAAATCCGGGTGATAGGTGATTATAAGACCACACCTGGAAGTCGACCACTATCCGGTTCCCACGGCCGTAGAATTATTTAGCGAATTAGCAGGCAGTGACACTTTTCCCTTATCGATCTTAAGGATGCATTTCTGCAAATTGAACTCGATAAAGAGTCACAAGAAGCTGTAACAATAAAAACATCCCTTGGTTTGTTTAGATGGCTTCGAGTACCCCTGGGCCTAGCATCCAGCCCTGGAATTTTCCAGAGGGTAATGACTTAAATCCCCAGTAAAATCCCCAAATGTCTCCCATTTTACGATGACATCCTGGTGAGCAGGAAGGGGGTTGCACATGACGAATCGTTAAACAAGAATGCTTTACAAGATGCGGGAGCCAAACTTAAGATCGAGAAGTGCAAACTGTTGCGGCTTGAATTAAAACATTTAGGCCACATGATAAATGCAGAAAGCCTGCATACACTACCTGAGGTTATCAAAACAGTCACAAATGCTCCTAACCCAACATGTATTCAAGAGCTACAGAGCTTTTTGGGTTTTGTAAACTATTACTCAAAATATCTACCAAATCTCGTTCATATTCTGTCAGCAGTAACACGTTTATTAAGCCCAAGTGTGAAGTGGGTTTGGGGGGGCAGAATGTGACTGAGCCGTGAGTAAAGTAAAAGAATTATTTCTTAAATCTAAAGTTCTGGTTCATTACGATCCGAAATTAAAGCTCAAACTCGTTTGTGGCGGCTCACCTTACGGGGTCGGCATGTGCCTCATGCATGTCATGAAAAACGGCGAATCGCAGCCCATAGCTTTCGCTTCACGTAAGCTCTCAGTGTGGCTTGGGGAGTGAAGCGGTTTCACGAATACGTTTATGGTCAGCGATTCATACTGCATACAGTCTGGTCAAAAGGCCTTACTATGGATTTTTGGCCCTAAAAAAGGAATACCGCAAATGGCAGCCACCAGGGTTCAGCCTTGGGCAGTAATGCTTAATGCTTACGATTATCAATTCAAATACATTCCCGGCAAACTTAATTTGATGGCAGACGCGTTATCGCGACTTTCCCTACCAAATACAGAGGAATTCGAAAAAGCAGAAGAGCAGTATAATATTATTGCTTTGGAAACTGTTTCTATCTTCCAGTTTTAAACGAGACACTCGTTCTTGAAAGAAAACGTGATAAAATTCTTTCAAAAGTTTACCATTACGTGAACCATGGCTGGCCTGACAAATGCGAAATTCCTGGTCTGTTACCGTACTTCACATGCCGTGCTGAAATCTCGGTCGAAAACGAAACCCTGTATTGGTGGTATAGAGTCCTGGTGCCGACGGCCTTGCGAAGACAAATCTTGAAAGATCTACACGGTGCTCACTTAGGCATACTTAAATTGAAAAGTTTAGCTAGGAAAAAAGTCTAGTGGCCTAAGATTGACTGTGACATTGAAAATAAAATCAAATCATGCCAAAATTGTCAAGAGTATAAAGATAATCAAACAGCTGGGCCAAAACACATGTGGGACTATCCACTAAAGCCGAATAATCGGCTGCATGCGGATTTTCTCGGCCCGATGGACAATTACATGTTTTTATAGTTGTTGACGCACATTCAAAAATTCCTTTTGTGCATAAAATGAAGTCTACGACGTCCGCGAGTGTCATTGACGTTTTCAACAATCATATAGCCGTATACGGTTTAATGGACAGTTTAGTTACGGACAATGCTGCACAATTTATGTCCGCCGAATTCTGAAATTGGTTAAAATCCAATGGGATTAGGCACATGACGGGCCCAAGTTTTGCGCCCTGGACCAACGGATTGGCAGAAATTTGTGTCGGCAATTTCAAGACAGTCTACAAGGCCGCGCGGCGACAAGCTTCTACTATTCAAGAAAGTATAAATTCCTATTTGCTATCAGCATGTATCACTATCTCCGCTACCACGCAAGCAACACCTGGAAAATTGTACTTTAACCGAGAATTAAAGTCTCGGCTGGATTTATTGTTCCCTGACCCTATTGCAGTCGTTCGTCATAAACAATTAAAACAAGTAGAGAGCACCCACCATCGTGAGTTCAAAACTTATCAAATAGGGGATAATGTTTGGTACCGTGACTACAGTACTACGACCGATAGGTTATGGTCATTAGGAGTCGTAAACCAGATTGGTAGTAATCAATCCTATATTATCGTTGGCACTAACGGTAATACGACTCGCAAACATCGTGAACAGCTAAGATTACGTACCGCTGAGCATGAATATCCAGAACAGCCACAAAAAGCACTTAATCCATTGGCGAAAAGCAGTAATTTCGGTGTGAATAATAATGAGCAACATCACGTTATTTCAAAACACATGTCTTTTGGCGGTAATACACGTGAAAAGCCAAGTTCCGCTGACGTAACTCCTGCTCGTAGATCTCTTGGGCAATCCAGAAAGTCAATTTCTGTTGCAGAGGGCTCAAATCCACCAATCAATCAGCTTGGAAAATCACCTGACAATTTGCTACGCAAGTCACCAGGTGGCAGGAAATTTCCAGCGAAATTACCCCTCACACAAGAAGTGGAAGAGTCTACAAACGTATATAACCAATCATCTTTGGCAGTAACAGCGCTTCTTCCATAGAAAATTCAAAGCCAGAAAGGTCACAACCTTCATTGGTTGTTACGTCACTATCCGCTAAGCAATCACCACCAAAGCCAAGTCATGCTAACAAAAAATCGAAACCGAATCCCAACAAACGTAAAGTTGTGCTATCACCAACACAGGTTAATATTGCTGTGCAACTTAATAACCCTCAAAACCGCACAAAAAGACTGCGTAGAGCTCCTGACAAGCTCAATTTGTAGGTTTTTTTTGAAAAATTACCAGTGTGCTACAACTTCTTCGTTTTTTTTTTGTTGTAAACAAGTTGCCCGTGAGCTTGACGAAAGTTCTTTTTAAACTGTAGCGAGTAATGCTAACATGTTTTGTCCCTAGGTATTCGTGCAGAGAATCGGCTCTGTTAATTTTAAAAATGTCCACCTTTAAAATTAGGTAAAAATGAAAGTGTATATTGTTGTTTGTGTGAAAAAATAATTTCACGGTTTTATCTATTTGTTTCTTTTTGTATATTCATGTACAATCCTTCACCATCGGAACAAAAAATTGTTTGGAGCCACAATTTCCACTCCGGTGATTTTCTAACCAAACTACAAACATCTGCAACCTGTTTCTTGGATGCCATATGTCCTTCCACAGCAACTCTGTAGCGTTTCAGCTGCAGAAATGTTTGCTGCTAAAACGAAATGTAACCAAAAAAGGTTTCCCACAACTAAAACAACAACCAATAAAAATTGCTAATTGGATTTATTAAAAAATTACAAACAAAAATCAAAATCAAAACAAAAATTTAAAACTGCCAAGTTTTCAGTCAGTTTAGTAATGTTTAATTTTTGCTTAACCCAGTACATCTTCAGTTCTTTTATTTTGTAAAACAGCTTTCAAAAATAGTGTTTAGTTTTTTCTTCTTAAGCGAAAACTTATGTATCTTTCTTAAAAATAGGTAGTAAACTAAACAAATACATCTTGCCTTCATAATCATGATTTTATTTCCAGCTAGGCATGAAAAATTTTTTTTCTGTTTTTTTTTCCGCTCTCTGTATTGTGGAGTCTTCACTTGTGTGCTCCACAATGGCCGCCTTCAATTCATGTCTTTATGTTAACCATACCCAGATAACCCTCTAGCTACCTAATAGGCTATCCCATTATTGTCTATAGCATTTGTTCACATCACATGACTTCCTGTTGTAACAGTATTTAAAGAGAAGTAAACAGGAAGTTAGTTGTCTTATCAGCTGTAGCCTACACTCTGGTAGTCCGTGTGTTTCTTTACCATTGGTGCCCACGCTGGGCTTAGGTGTGTCCAAGCCAAGGACATCACAATAAATTTAAAAAGTGTAAAAACTAAATTTAATCAAATATAAAAAAGATTAAAATTAAAACATATAATTAAAAAAAACAGTGGAGGTAGTGAGAATTGAATTCAAATCTCTTCAATTTATGTCATTCCGAACGGACTAGGGGTCACCCATATAAGCTTACTGTCCATAAGGCTAGCCTGAATTGTCGTGCCCAGTTTTTCTCTCACCGGGCTTTGAATTGTTGGAATGCGCTCCCGGCTGCTGTTGTCTCTGCAGTTTCGCTGGCATCCTTCCGTCGAATGTTGGAAGAGTGTAATCTTAATAAATATCTTCTTAGATTTTAATTTTAATTGTTCTTTTGGGTGTCAAAACAGCAAAATATGCACTGCTTTTTTGGGGTATTGTTCAAGTGCATTTGTTGTGTCGTTGTGTGTTTTTAAATTTTTGGCCAAATGTTAGTGGTCTTTGCTTGACCCTTTTTGGTTCCCTTTTCCCTTTCTTAGAAATAGACATTTTACTTACTTACTTACTTACAGTAAACACGTGTCCAATATGGCCGCTCCCATAAAACGAATGTAAACACACCAAAACAAACCTAATATCACTGTTTATACAAAAGTTTCACCTCGCATAATGCACCCTCAGTGTTCTTGGCACATTCACTCACCCAAAACTCACATAGTGTGATGTCAAACAGGTCTGGTTTCGACAAAATGTGGTACAATATGGGCGCCACGCATTTTGCCCTGGTTGGGCAAAATTTTTTTCAATTTCTTTCTTTCAAATATCTTTCCACACTCACCGCATTCAAATGGCCTCTTCCCAAGAAAACCAAGTGCATACTGCATTAAACGAAACTACTGTGTACAGGCCTTTCTACACTCATCCTATTTAAATGTTTTCTTACCACTGTGCACACGCGTTTGCTGATATCTGTGTTATTAATGCAAAATTCAATCCACACAAAACACATTCAAAAGGCTTCTATCTACTGTGTTCAACGGTGTTCTGCGTTAAGCAATCCTCTAGTGCATTAGCTCTTCCACACTCACCACATTCAAATGGTTTATTTCCGGTATGTGCAAGTGCACGTGTCGTTAAATGGAACTTCAGAACCAATTTCTATTCACACTCACCACATTTAAACAGTTCTTATCCACTGTGCTCACTACGTGTTGCGTTGAAAAGGTCATGTGTACAAATAGGTTTCCACACTAACCACATTCAAACGGCTTCTTCCCACCGTGTGCAAGTGCATGCAGCATTAACAGAAACTTCCGTGTAAAATATTTCCACACTCAAGGTATTGAATTGGTTTCCTACCACCGCACACAAGTACATGCAGTGTAATCAGTGATGTGTAATCAGATCAGTTATTTAAGTTTAACGCTGCTGCGTAAATATTGAACTACTTCTGCAGCTAGATTCAGAATTATTTAAGTTTAATGCTGCTGTAAAAATATTGAACTACTTCTGCAGCTAGATTCTCAATTATTTAAGTTTAACACTGCTGGGTAAATATTGAACTAATTCTGCAGCTAGATTCACAGTTATTTAAGTTTAACGCTGCTGCATAAATATTGGACTGCTTCTGCAGCTAGATTCTCAATTATTTAAGTTTAATGCTGTTGTGTAAATATTGAACTACTTCTGCAGCTAGATTCGCAGTTATTTAAGTTTAACGCTGCTGGGTAAATATTGAACTGCGTCTGCAGCTAGATTCTCAATTATTTAAGTTTAATGCTGCTGTGCAAATAGAGAAATTTGTTTATTTCCCTCCTCCTAAATTTGGTCTAATGTAAAGATAGAGAAACAGCGGTCTCCATTTGCAGTTTGCTGCTTTGTTATAAACATTGTTAAGAGATGTGTTTTCAGCAAGGTTATGTCCTTGTCTGAAGGATTTTTTTTTGTACTACATTACCATTAATGCATGTTTAAATCTGATGTATCTTTGGTCGATTAATGTAAACAATGACCGGTAAAATTTAGGTGCACTTGGATTTATGGTTTTAAAGCAGTGGTCTTTGCTTTGGGTTAATTTAACTTTAGACAAATGTTATCAGTGGTCTCTGTAAACAGTGTATAAATTATTAACGATTTGCTGAAACCCCACACCTCAACATCTCAGTTGCAACGTTATTTGAATTCATGCTACGGGCATCAATATCATTTAGCATTGTGGAGATATCAGCTTAAAGTTGACAGTTGGTGGTCGGAGATTGCTTAGAAGCCAAGTGACACAATCACTTCCACTCGACTAGTGAAGGAGTCAAGAAGCGGACCTGTAGGAGAGTGCCACGTGACGTCACTGACAGGATGTAGAACATCATGTGACGTTAGGAACAGAAAGGTCAGTATTTTGCCCAACTTGGCCTAACCAAGTGAGCATGCGTAATTTTTGTCACCGTGGCTGCGCTAAGGCATACCGGAACTTACTTGCGCATGAAAATAGCCATCTTGAGCTTTTCTCTTCATCTCACTCCGATTACATGGCCATCTAGCAAGGCCATCTATATATTGCTTCGGTGACCAGCCCACTATAGGGGGTAGCCAAACGAAAGTCGCGAGTGTATGGGTGTTCAATGAAGTAGTGTAAGATATGTAGAGTCTAATCAAGCAATTAAGTGGTTATTTTACTTACAAAGTGTTATGATTTAATCTACACATCGCGGGACATGTGCCCTCTCTCGGAAGTCGGGTGACCTGATGGAACTGTGAAGTTTCAAATCTTGGTAAAATCAGTTTATTTTGCTAACGTAATTTCTGAATAAAAATGAAGTTAGTGAAAACTTGTAATACGTTTCTACTGCATAATGAATTGACTTCTGCAGCTATATTCTCAATTATTTAAGTTTAACACTGTCGCATAAATATTGATCTACCCCAAAACAAAACTTTTTAAGGATTTCCGCTAAGCTTTACGACCATGTGAAGTCGAGATATCAAATGCCAAGCTCTTTCACCAAGCTAATCCCACCGAGTAATAGTTCGATGGATAAATGAAGTATTTGAAAATTGCTTACTGCGCAATTTTCATTTATTTCATTCAACATTCGAAGTCTTCGTTGATGGGATTACCTTGGCTAAAGAGCTTGGCGTTTGAATTCACGACTTCACATGGTCGAAAAGTTTGGCGGGAATCTTTAACAAGTTTTGTTTTGGGGTAGATATCAGATCATTTTGGACCAAATTGATGAAATCCATTTTTTTTTTTTTACCAATTATGAGATGACCAATCTAGTTTTCTGGTCCATTTTTTTGTGGGCTTTCGTAACATTTTGGGGACAGCAGTCACCTTTTTTCAATGTAATTAGTATTTCTTATTAGTACTGCAGACGCACGGATTTATTTAATGTTCATTTTGGCATTTTTGCATAATAACAATGTTGAAAACAATGTAAAACTATCAATTTGGTCGTTTAGAGGTCCCTAGCGCCTGAACCACTTGACCAATTAGAAGAGGCGATATGAAAAGGGTACATCTCCAGAGCAACACCTGTAAAATGAGCTAAGAACCAGCTTTATTCACCGCATGGCAGAATTTATTTTCGTGATACAAAAAAAGCGTTAGTAGTAAGTAGTAATTAGGCAAATATCAACGTTATTCATGTTGTTTTTTCAACAAGAAAGCGTTAAGCTGTGTTACTAACAGTGGCTTTTATGTTGTCAGGCGACCATAGTCTCCCGATTAAGCAATTTTAAGCCTATTCTGTCTCATTGTTAATTTATCCTCAGATATCTGAAAACAGCCAAACTACCTTAGCTGTAAAGCCACAACATGTCTAGTGATCGCCATGCTCATATATATTTTATCTGGATAGGTGTTATCGTTTATCATCTAGGCGGGCGAAGAACTGCTTGAACAGATTCTGCAGCTAAATTCTCAATTATATAAGTTTAACACTGATGCGTCAATATTGAACTGTTTCTGCAGCTAGATTCTCAATTATTTAAGTTTAACGCTGCTGCATAAATATTGAACAGTGTTTCTTTTCGTTGTCCTCCAAGCCTCTCCTACAGATGAATAAATGCAAGAAAGTTTACAACTGCATCGCTGATTCTTCAACTTCGTAAGATAGCTATTTAACATTAGTGGATTACCGGATGGTATTTGGTGGCACTGGCAGCAACCCATGTGGTACTGCCCCTGGACAGCGGGAGGCTATGCATATTTAGCAAGGCACCGGCTTGAACTGCTGCCTGGCCAAATTGTAGAGTGTCCCTGGAGTCACGTTTAGGGGTGCTCCACAACAAGAATAATAAGGAAAATTGGAAATAACCATCAGGGATGATTTCACTGATGGCTTATTTCCAATTTTCCTTAATATTATTTACAGTGATTTGTGTCTATTTATTCCGCAACAAGAATGACAGCCGAATATGGCTTAGTGGATCTGAAAGGTGCGTTCGTGCACATGCAAACAACCCTAACTTATTTGATGTCAACTTACAAATTTACTTCGCAGTTTTTACAGTCGATGAACAGTTTTGAGAATCCACTCGTCAAGTTGTAGTACATCTTCTCTTTGCCATCTTCTTTCTTGCTGGAAATCAGGGCGTAATCCCCGATGGTTTTCAGAGTACTCAAGAATGACACTTCGCAATCTTCACACGGTTTACACTGATCTAATGCGTATGGCTCTCCACTGTAAAAAAAAACACAAGATTACGAGACTCATCGATCCAATATTACCAGTGATCCTACTATCAATGCCGTAAATGAGGGGATGAGGGGAGGAGGGTGCAAAGCCCAAGATGCAAGGGGCACCATATTTACGACGTAAAATATTCTGGAAAAGTCTGATTGCAGTATTATGGTATCATCTACCCCCAATTCCCCATAAAATGGCTACGAAGAGCCCCTCCCCCACCTTATTTGTTCGAAATTCACCTCACAGCTTTTTCAAACAATGATTAGTTGCCGCATATCCCATAACCTTTTTTCTCAGATGCCACATATCCCTGCTTGGCATCTGAATGAAAGAAGGCAGGTATGGGGTGAAGGAGAAAAATGAGGAAAAAAAGAAAAAAGAATGGGAATAAAAACGAATTATAGGTAACACAACAGTAATTTGTAGGTGAAGGAGACTAGAGATCTGGGCACACAAAGAAGGCATAGTTGTTTGTATCTTTAATATTACATTGAGTATTGCTTCTCATTCCTCACTTTACGCCTTGCTTTCCAAAATATTCGAATCTTTAAGCCTTAAGTACTTATCTTCTGTGATTATTAACTTTGCTGTTACGGCACTGACTTTTAAAACGGCAACAAGGTTTCTTCTATCATTCTAATACTGCGGTTAATATGGACAAGGACGACAATTTTCTGGAGGTTTTGACGAATTATTAAGGAATTATTTCTTGCTGGGTGACGTTTCAGATTGCATCAAGGTTTGTATTTAATTTTTTAGATAGTTTTAGTGGATAAAATAACAGGTTATTTAGGAACTTCAGCCTAGTCTTATGAGCTCGCAGGTCGTCTCAGAAAGTGGCTATTCTGATTGGCTCGGTAGGCTCTTGGATGTAATCGGACAACTGGAGAATAGGGCAACAAGACTGACTATAGTGTACTCTCTAGGACTAACATAATCGTAAGATAGTTTGTAAGTTAGTCGTTCCCCTAGATTCATAAATTCCAGTAGCTCTCCTTTTGTGCCTAATATGTTGTTCCATGCTCTCCCACTGCGCTTTTCGCAACAGGCGTCACTACTCAGGATGACTTAGGGTGGATGGCTATCACCATCCATCCCCCACCCACTATATATAAAATACACTGGAGCCAAAAGCACATGCGGAACCCCACCCACTAAGTCGTCAATGCAAAAATGTGAAGTGGGTGTGTGTAAAAAAAAACCACCGTAATGACTAAGAATTCCTTTTCACACCAAAGAATACACAAAATTTGGTAGTGAGCAATTGGTCACTAGCACCCATCAAACCAAGTCCTGAGATTTAACTGCCAGTAAGGTAGCAATCAAAGCGATTCTTAAAAAGAGGTCACAGTTTTAGCAGAAGTGAAGGTCGGCAGAACTTAGTTCCATGGACGGATGATACGTTTAGTGAAAAAACAATTGCGGGCATTGCTGAAGGAAGTGGTACCAAGAAGTTATGGATTTGGCAAGTAGGAATATAATCCCCACAGAGAAAATGTTTTTCGACAGAGGTCAAATTGAAGCAATAAAGGTGCTTAGGGTAGGAAAACTTATTTAGAGATTTTCACCAATTCGTTAGGCAATGCTGGCAGGATTCAAGATAGGAAAAGAAAGTGCTGTATCACGGGCGTGAAATTTAAGAACAGTATTGGAAGGTCTTGTAAATGAGTGAGAAAAGATGATCATTTCACCTGTGCGAAGCATTTGGGAATGGTCTTTTTGAAAACTTGAGAGACAATGCAATAAGTATGAGTGGATAAATAAATAAACACAAATCGCTATTTGGTTTTTTCCCTTAGTATGAGTGGAATTTCAGAGTAGGGTCTATGAGAACGCCAAGGTCCCAATGAGTAGGTTTTAACTGGAGCATATTACCATTGACTGTGTAAGAGAAAGTGGGTCATTGTGCCTAAAATAAATCATAACACTTTTGTTGGAGTTGACTTCAAGGTAGTTAAGGAAGGACCAGGTAGCGATAGTCAATGTCATTCTGTAAAGTAGGACTAAGAAAAAGGGGTGAAAGTAGTTTGAGATCATTAGCCTAGCTGCGATTGAGGCAATTAGTCAATGAAGGTAAGGGTTGAAAAGAAGTGAGCCAAGCAGTGAATCTTGAGGGATGCCACATGTAACTGAGATCCATTCACTAGTATATTCCCTCAGTAAGACATGTTTGCAGAGCCTCCAAAGTTATGAACTAATCCACGCAATAAGGCATTTAGGGCAGGAGAAGTCAGTAAGTTTTTGAATGAGGTTGTGGTAAGAGACAGAATCAAAATCTTTGATAAAATCGGAATGCACAATGTCACAAAGGATTCTGACATCCAAGAATGAGGTAAGTTGCTGCAGGTTATCAAGCAAGTTAGTTTTGCAAGAGTGACTAGGGAGGAAACCATGTTGGGTTGCGACGTTAATTTTAAGTTTATTGCAAATGTTCAGCAGAGCATCATAGATAAAATCCTCAAGAAGATTACAGGTAATGTTCAGTCGACTGATAGATCTATAATTATGAATGTCATGGAAAGAACCACCCTTGTGCACTGGAATAATGGTTGTGTCTTTCCAACAACAAGTGAAAACACAGGACGAAATGGAAATTTCAATGATAATAAAACAGGGGGCTGCATAGGTAACAGGAGATATACCACTGGGACCTGAAGAAGTATCATCTTTTAACGAAGGAGGGCATGCTCGACATAATTAGAGTAGAAATGCACCTACTTGGAGAAGCAGTAATAAGTATATGCAGGAGGAAATTAATAAAGCATACTTCAGTATGCGGGGAGTACCTTATTTGGAAGATTCAGAATTCCTCCTGGTATATGTAAATCAATAGGCTTTAAAATATAGGAGAAAAGTTGCTTAGTTCAGTAACGATTTCAGTATCTTTAAGAAGAACAGATCACTTCGGTTTCTAAGGCAATGAGCCGGAATGATCGTTTATTTCTGTTTTGTAAGTAAAAAGGGCCTTGTGCTGGGATTAGGTTTTGACAATAGCTGACTGTTCATAAGACTGGCGGGCTGTGCATACGCCCTTACTGCCTCACTGTGAGCTTCTTTATAAAAGGCTTGGTTGGTTGGAATTGAGAAATAATGCAAACGTTTGTATTCTCTCTTTTTTTTTGGCTTGATAACAGATCGAATAGCTAAGTTAAGCCAGGGAGGGTTGCTGTTGTTAGATTGTTTCATCTGACGAATAAAATTGGTAATGGCAGAGAGAATGAACTCTTATCCTCGTTTCATTAGTCCAGTCAATAGATGAGATCATGCTATTAAGGAGGATTGTAATCAGTTTTCCTGTGGTTTGGCCAACAACATTTTTATTGGAGTGAAGCTCCGTTATGAATACACTCCAATGCGATCTTTGTAATCACATCACGCAATAACCACTGTATCAATTAAAACCGGATTTTGTACATTGATAGCGGTACACCTGGAGAAGGTTTGTAAAAAAAAATCAAGAATCGGACATGTTGTCGAGGAATAATGAAGGTGACAAAATGGGTCAAAAAATGAGCCAAAAGTCAAGAATCAAGATGCAAAACAACATCGAGGTCATTGTATGTTCATGACGTCATAATTTTTCATGCAAAGTTTATTTTGGTAAGTCAAAGTTTCTTTCTTTCTGATCA
Source organism: Lithobius niger (assembly GCA_023313725.1). Classification (NCBI taxonomy): domain Eukaryota; kingdom Metazoa; phylum Arthropoda; class Chilopoda; order Lithobiomorpha; family Lithobiidae; genus Lithobius; species Lithobius niger. The sequence continues at coordinate 16,436 of JAHWFP010025204.1, forward strand.
GTGTTCCCGATCAAACTATGACGTCATGACAAGATTTTCAGATAGATTGTTAACAAACCAAATTGAAGATATTTTCACTTCTCGTTGACCAATTTTGACGTTTGAATACACCATTTTGAAGGTGTTTCCACCAGCTTTCCAATGGTCTTAACCCAAGCAAGTACAAGGCAAAATGTTACTTATACTAAAGGTTTTGTGTTTTAAAATAATTTTAGCATATTCAATATTATATTAAATCAATATATTTTTAAGAAGTGTGAGCATTTCTCTCTATGCTCCATCAATAGCGTTGTTTTCATGATACTGTCTAGCTCAGTAGCTAGTTACCTTAGCGACCATCTCTGGTTGAATGATATCACTACTTTCAAAGGCCGTTCCTTTTTGGAATCTTGGTGGCTTCCTTATGCTAGTTTTAGTTTTGGTGGATTACAACTACGTCACGTGCTCATTTTACGGAATGTTTCAACATTCCGAATTTGAAAATAAATGTTTGGAAGCGGAAAGGAGGAACCCAGCCAAACAGCAAAGAAAGCGGAGCCGTTTCATTACTCCGACAGTGGAAATGATGGTTTGTTGGTTTGAATTGATTCATCACGTAATAACAACCACATCAATTAAATCTTGATAGCGATACACCCAGAGGTGGTTTGTAAAAAAAAAATAGGACCTCTTGTTGAGGAACAATGCCATCCGACACTACGTAATCAAATGGACAAAGAAACAAAACGCGAAGAGCAAAGATGAGCCACAATGCTGACTCAGAATGCAGTCGCAATGCACTTTCAAACACCTGCCTATATCTGGTGTATCGTTCGTTCGTTCGTTTGTTTGTTGGTTTGTTGATTTGTTAGTTGGTTTGTTAGTTTGTTTGTTCGTTTGTTAGTTTGTTTGTTGGTATGTTCATTTGTTTGTTTATTTTTTGGTTGGTTGATTTATTTGTGTGTTGGTTTGTTTGTTTGCTGATTTGTTTGTGTGTTGGTTTGTTAGTTTGTTGGTTTGTTTGCTGGTTTGTTGATTTGTTAGTTTGTTTGTGAGGTTGTTGGTTGTTTGTTGGTATGTTCGTTCGTTTGTTAATTGGTTTGTTGATTTGTTTGTGTGTTGGTTTGTTTGCTTGTTGATTTGTTTGTGTGTTGGTTGGCTAGTTCGTTGGTTTGTTTGTTGGTTTGTTCGTTTGTTTGTTTGTTGATTTGTTTTTGGTTTGTTGATTTGTTTGTGTGTTGGTTGATCGGCTAGAGCTCCGTCATAAATCAATCAATCAATCGTTGGTTGGTTGGTTTGTTTGTTTGGCGGTTTGCTGATTTGTTTGTTGGTTTGATGAATGGTTTGTTCGCTTCACTCTACTTTGTCGACAGTATAAGTGATGACGCCCTAGTTAGATGGATTAATGCACTGTTCTTCATTAATAGCTTGTAATGAGCGGTTCACCTGTAAGTCTTAGTGTTTTATCCCAACTGGCCTTAGTTGTGGATTACCTTAACTCTGGTTCTTCACGTAGGTTTTAAATGCGTTCGCGATCTCCGTTGTGAGTCCGATGTCTTTAGAAATATTAACTCTTATGTATTAAACCCTCTCACAGGCTTGCTTGGTACGGATATCAATTTTGGGTTCACTTGCCCGGTTTTTGTAGCTTGTATTTCAGCTGTCGGTGAATTTACGTTCGAGATTGATAGCTGCCAGGGACTGGTATTTAGGTAAATACAAGTTATGGTTAAGTACAACATTTGTATTTAAGGCATTTGCTGTAGTTGCTGAATGATTATGTATGTTTTCAGGAAGCGGAACTATATGTCTTGGAACCATGCGTTAGAGTTATCTCACCTGTAGCAAGTGAGATTTCCGTTTTGCTTGTTCTAGTTCAAATTGCTGTATCTCTTAAATCATCCGAGATGTTCTGTTTCGAGCTTTGACATTGTTCTCCTGTACGCCAGGAACTTGTTGATACCTCGATTCGGTAAATATTAAATAGTGAATGTCAGCGCACATCACTATTTAGATAGCATTGTTAAGCCCACAGACGAAAAACAGGAAACGGATCCTGGAGACCGTTTTTCAGTCAATGAGTATGTCGCTCTCGCTCGTACGTTCAGCCAATCAGGTGCGTCGCTGAGAAAGCGCAAATTTCGTCTCTCAAAAGTGTAAACGAAAGTTTGGTAAGCCTTAGATGATGCAGTGTTTGCCGACCTCCTACAGGTCCGCGGGTTGACTTAGTTTAGTATAACTGAATAGCGTACTGTTGTAGCCGGAGGCTATGGAGGATTTTACATTCGTGGCGAAGCACGATTAGAGTGGTCAACAATCTACGAATGTAGTTTCGTGTAGGCAAGTGGCAGTTGGCCAGGGGTCGTATGGATTAATTTATATCGATTTAGCCTATTGAGGAGAACTTGACCCCTTCTTAGAGACTCGAGATGGTGACAATATCGCTCGGTTTGCAATCCGTAAAATGCTGTTAATAATTTCAAGCCGAAATTATGCATTGGACTTGTAAATCTAATTTCATCTTCAACGAAAATATTGAGTACGTACCAACACGTTCACAGCAAGATAACCTGGACTGTTTTTACTTCATGACCGATATTTGGCTGAGTCAAATTGATGCTGATTGTTTGTAGAAGAAAAATAACTGCAAATAAATACCACGAATGATCTACTACAAAAGTGAGTCTTCATTTCATCTTAAGCTAGAGATTCGACCCGGTGGACTCTGGGATTAGAGTCTGGTGGCAACTAATCAACAGGAGTACAGCCACCAGCCAGTTGTATGTTATTACGGAGCCTAGCTAAAGTCCCTAGGGAGCCGTAACATTTTTCCTAACTGGCAGTAATCTCCTTCCTCTCGACGATCCTGGTAGAACTGCCACCACTCATTCGCGAATGAGACCTAACCTTAACTCTGTTATGATTTAAAACGTGCTTAATTTATTCATGCAGAAGTCAGAATAAAAGAATTCGATTTCAAACATATGCACATTTATTTATGGCAGATATCACAACAAGTTACAGGTTAACTATTTAACGTTGAAGGTAAACAACTTTCGGTTGGGTGCACAACTTAAAAAAAAATAAGGTAAAAATAGTTTAACTCAATTTTCAGGCATTTTGCGATGAAACAAGTTAAGTTATGATTTTGAACAAAATCAAAAAAAAATTTATATTAATTCTTCTTCCCTTGACGATTTTGGGTCGGGGAGAAAATTAATAAATAATCAAGGTTTTTAGGAACCCGTGGACCTCACACTAGCTTGTCCTCATTCATTGCGTAGGCTAAGAAATGTTGGGCTTAAGAGCTAGGACTAGTTGTTATTAATCTTCTTGGGGTCTAAATCATTTTAGGATCCCTTCCCCCTAAGATCTTATTAGCTAAAGTATCTTTCGACTACATTTTAGTTTAAGTACTTTACAAAGCTAAAGCTTACCAAGTCATGGTACTACCGCGACTTCTTCATCTTCAGCTTATCCGCTACTCGGCTAAGCGCGCGCCTACTCTAGGAAAGCTATAGCGTCCCGCCGATCTGCAGTGGTTTTGGGACCCAGATTACAAATGTCCGTTTCCTTAAATACAGAAATACAGGGCCTTCACACGGACGAACAGGAGAGCTCAAGCTTCTCATTTGTTGAAAACCTAACTCAATTTCGTAAACTGCATTTCAATTCGACGATTGCCTTGAGGCGTTTGCGCCTAAGGCGATTATTGGCTGGCTACATGTTGCAGTCCTAAATTTCCAGCGATCGGCAACTTGACTTCCGGAAAAAAACGTCGTTCAGACGCCCGCGCTTTCTTCAAGACTGAGAAAAGAGCATCCAAGCACGCGAGCATCCCATTGGCCGAACTCGTGCCCTGTGATTGGCCAAAAACGGCTCTCTTGGATCTGGTTCTGGTTTGACGATCATAGGTACAGCAATACTAATTTCAAACTGAAATGCGCTGACATTAATTTATTTTTATTTAAAAAATAATAATGCTATGCAATACTACGAGTTAATAGCTATAGGACTAAAGCTCGATAAATGAAAAATTCCAACTCTAAGTGAGTTGACACACAAATCTAAAATTCGCCATTGGCACTAGCCTACGAGTGCGAGCGCTCTTGCCATTACGTTACGTGAACCGTGTCAAATAACGAAGCACTAAACTGTAAGTTTAACCTAGATTAAAATACCAATTTATATTTTAAACTAACTAGAATTTTATTTAATGCCCAAACTAAAAGATTTCGAGATTGGTTCCAACCGCATTTGTACTTACAGTTTTCTGGCTCCAAGCTGAAATACATTTCTATGGTCACAAATGCAATTCGTAAAAACGGCCGACACAAGGTCGATCTTCTTTTCAAATGACAATATTTAACAATATTTACATTTTTCTCGAGTGGAAGGTTACATG
>JAHWFP010025205.1:20722-31471 GCA_023313725.1 Lithobius niger
GTCACGGACAAGTGATCGACACCCATCTGATCGATGGACAACTGATCGTAACTGCGTGATCGACATGGATATGGGATCGATAGACATTTGGTCGACGGTCAAATGATCGACATGACCAGCGATCGAAAAATTATTATTTAGAATAATCCACAGTGTAAATTTAAAAATTTTGTAATTTTAATTTAATTTTATCTTATTTCTATCGAGTGAATTACTGACACGCTGCTATGCGACAGTCGGGTAGTCAAAATTTACAACTCTGAATATGTGTTAGCAGCCCCCCCCCCCCCCCCCCACACTCCTTTCCAGTAAGTCAACCAAAACAACGAAGGGAGTATCAATTCAAAATTGCACGTATCAAATCTGTTGTAGAGGACTATACGTGAACCGCAGCAGTGGCGATTACCTTAGAAGGATTACACATAACGTTTAGCTCCCATGGTGATTAAGATATTTAACTTAATTAGTCATTTACATTTTATCGGGGGAATGGGGGGGGGGTATTAAGATTTATTTACATTTTTTTTAAATTGAGATAACAGGACTTTATTAACATTTGTACTGCATTTTTATCAGGGGGTGCAGGGCGGGGGGTTTTATTAACAGTTATTTACATGTTTATTAAGATAACAGGATCTATTAATATTTACACTATACATCCAATCTCAGGTCGTCTCATGACTATTAGTTTAAATAAAAGTTGTTTGATACTGCAGAAGAGATCCCTCTGCAGCCAGGGGGAGCTACTTTTCGAATGGCAGTATAACTCTGCGTAAAATAGGACAGCTGTGTTTTAACAGGCAACAACATCACCAGACGACTGTGACACAAGGCCACAATAAAAAGTTATGAAGTGTCATCGCTCATTGCAAACCTTGTGACGGATCCCGGGGATCCACGAACACGGGAGCAAGTACGGCCCAGGAGTGAGAGTGCTCGCCTGCCAGCCAAGCGAACGCCAGACAGAACTTCAAAGGTAAATAGGGGACTTAATGAACAATAGCTCAAAATGCTTCTGATGATATGAACGAGTTTTAGCAGCGTCACTGGGGTGCCCTTTGATATCTCGCTGGAAACTCCTTTGTGCCGGCCTGGTCGCTCCGGCCAACGAGAGTGCTTACGGTATATGTAGCAACGCGCACTTGGCTGCCGTGGCCAGCCAGTTGCGGCGGCCACTGGGATCCGGGGCGGCGTGCAGCCGACCATAGGGCGACCAAACTTGCTCCGTGTTCATTTTTCACCACGTGATCGAGAATTACACGTCGCTGTGTGTTTTGGCCGCGACGACCACTGGCCACACTACCTGGCTGCCGTGTGCGCGGGTGCCCTTAGACTGCCGAAATATTTTGGACTTCAACTGTACAGTTATACGACTCCGACATTGACATTTATGCAATCCGTTATATATGCAGATTATTGTGATAAATGCTAGCCCAAAAAAATTTAAAGAAGAGGGTATTTTACAGAAGTTTGGTGGTTAACAGGATTAACCTTGGCTGCCTTAGGCCGCCCGCGCACTGAGCGACTTAGCCGCGGGGCCAGGTTGCTGCAGCCAATGAAAATGATTAGAGCGTGGTTTTACATAAACGGTAAGCATTCTCATTGGCTGCAGGGACCTGGCCGCGCGGCCAAGTCGCTCAGTGCACGGGCGGCCTTAACCTCGTTGAATGATATCACTGCTTGTAAAGGCTGGTCCTTTTTGGAAACTTTTATCCCAGTTTTGGTTTTGGGTGGATAAACACATATAATAGGAGGGAAAGAACGTTTTGTGGCTCATCCCAAAATAAACCCAGAATTTCGCTGATTGTTAATGCGCGATGTTTCCATCCATTAAATTGTCCGGCAAAATAATAACAGATCCGACCGCAAGTTTCATTGTCAGACCTCTTTGTCAGAACTCACTATAATTTAAAACCATTTTGGGGCAGATAGCCCAGTTTGGGTTCGTGCTCCTTAAAAACAAAAGCAAAACAAAAACTACGGACGTCCATTATCCAAAAGCTACGGATTCACGGTTTTCCCGAATTGACGGTGGTAGAATTTGTTCACACAGGAGGCCTAGTGTTCCAGAGAACATTAGCTGGAGTTTGAAAAAATGTGTCACCTGCTTTTAGGTGAAAAAAGGATGTCAACATCGTTCATTTTCTTACCTTCCGTTACAGAAGTAATGATAAAATTTTGTACCACGCAGGTAAAATAATCTACCCTTACCAAAACTAGTATAAGACAAGCCGCCAAAAAGGGTTGGCCTTTGAAGGAGTGATATCATTCAACAAGGGAAAGACCGCCAAGGTTAATCCTATTTGCCAAGTTAATCGCACATACTAATAGTTCGAAGTTAAATGAAAACTAGAACATTGCTACTCGCGGTAACAGTCTTCAAGTTTTCATTTAACGTCCAAAGAATCATTAAGTACGATTAAGTTGGCTAATAGGATTAACCTTGGCGGCATTTTCCTGGCTGAATGATATTACCACCTTGAAAGGCCGACCCTTTTCGGAAACTTGGCGGCTTCTCTTATACCAGTTTTTGGAAGGGTGGATATCACAACTATCATAGGACTGAACGTACCAAAAGTCAGATCGTCTTATCTTTTTCTCTCGTTCTTTTTTTTTTCTTCTGGAGGAGTTTTATGTCTATTAATTTTCACATTTTACATCATTCATTTATTGTCTTACTTTTCACTCCTTGAAAACTTGTGAAGGATTTCCACCAAGCTCTTCGTCCGTTGAAAGTCGTGAAATCAAACGCCAAAGACTTTTGCCTAGTTAATCCCACCGAATAATAGTTCGAAGGTTAAATGAAAAGTGGAAAAATTGCTTACAGTGCAATTTTCAATTTTATTTGACGGTGGGGTTAATTATGGTTTGGTTTCGTTTGATATCACAACTTCAAACGGCCTAAGAGCTTGGCGGGGCATTATTATCAATTTTCGTTTTGGGAAGATATCACATCTTTTTATTCCAAATAGATAAGATCAATATTTTTTTCCTCAGCAATTACGATACGAAAAAAACAAAAATCCAGTTTTACTGCCACTTTCTTTTGGCTTTAGTTGGTTTCCATAGGTTACGTGTGTCTTCGTCTTTGTTGGGTGTTGATTTATCTCAATATTTAGCATCTATATGTGCCAAGCCCGTCATGAAGTAAAAGTCTTCACGACAGGCGAACTCCAGAAATAAATCCTGCCCCGTAATAGTGAAATATGTAATTTAAACAATGCAGGTTCTTACCTATAGGAAGAACCTGTACGTACACGTATTTTCTTTAGCAGCCATTTCTTTTCCCTGAAGGTAGCTAATAAATACTGATTTCGTTCACTTTGGCCACTCAATCAGAGCATCCACTGAGCCATTTCACCAGTATTTATAAGTGCTATTCCTAATTGTATTGCACCCTACATTCATCCTCCCCCACCCTTCCCCTACTTTTTTTCATTTTTGTACTGTATCCTACAGCGCTTTGTTTTTGAGTCTTTTAACCCTAATTTGAAACAAAGACCTCTAGTGGTTTTTAAGCATACAGTATGTACCTTAGGTCAGTCACGTGATTCGAACCGTCGTTATGATGGTCAGAAGACGAGGGCGGTAACCACTGGGCTGTTCTTGCTCGCTTTGCTCACGATCCTCGGGGCACTTTACGAAGCTGGCATTGCGCATGCGGACTTATTTTTTTCCATGTTTGAAGCATGTATCCCACAGGATACGAAATCAAATTAAGAGTTAAATCTTGCAATAGGTCTACATCTGGACTTATTGGAGTGTTTGCTGCTTGTTGGCACATTTCTGTGTGGCACACCTCCAGTGATACTTCCCTGCCACTAGGGATTATTGTAATTAGGCAGTACCAAACACCCCGACTAGATGGTGTGCTTTGCGTTAATAAATATATGAGTACTAGGGCACCCTCACTTTTCGGGTGCTGCCCAATCGTCATTCTAACTTAAGAGTCCATTTCTCTTACTTGTTGCCCAGCTACCTCATTGAATGTACGCCTATACATTGGCGTCGAGGATGATTTACGATTAATAATTTAAAGTAATTTAGTGCAAGCCTACACAAACCTGCCACAAGGTCGTGTTTGGTATGGGAGTAGTAAGCGGCCTTGTAAGCTATTTTTCACAAATATTCTTGGAAATGGGAGAAAAAGCAACCAGGTTCCCTGGTCGGTGGTTAGAATTTGTGTCGGGACCTTAATTTCGACACTGAGAAATCGGTAATTTTTGAGGATTCCGGCAGCCGGCGAGTTCTTGGCTAGACTAAATCGGGTTTGGAGGCCTCCTAGTTAAAGGTATTTGGTGCTGTTGGAGCAGTATAGAGCCATTCTCCTGTTCTGAGGAAAAAAACTGCAGTATAAATCCGTGAGAAATGAACACACACTCAAGTCGTCTTGCAAGTTAAGGCTTGGTTTATTTCGGGCTGTAATTGAGTTATTGTTTTTTCTGTAAAGTACATTGTGTAAGGACTATTACGGAGGTAAATTGCTAAGTACTAAGAGTACTAAGTTTTATAAATTTTGTAAAAAAAAAATAATTTTTTTATTACTTTGTAGTAGCACCACCAGTCAAGTGTAAATTAGACGTAAAGCAATTTATAAATAATAAACTTAACAAGTACAAGAAAGTTGCAGGCAGCAAAATTACAAAATTTCATGCAAGACGTTTACAAGAAATTGTGATATTAAAATCAAATAGGTATAACTGAGCAAAGGGCAAATGAGAAATGTTCAGCAGTTATAGTTAAAGTTACAAAGTTTAAAATTTGTGAGAAAAAAAATTAATAAGTGGAATTAACTTTATGAGGGTTAAATTTGGCTAAACTATATTTACCACTTTGCTTATGAGTAGTGGCAAGAAGAGGTCAAGTTAAGAGATTCACAAAGAAAAACAGTTGAGGAATGAAAAGAAAGTGTACTACACTAGAATTAGCGTTACCCAATTTGGATGTGGGTTTGAGTGCAAATCCCAATTAAAGTTTAAATACTGTTATGGGTGCGACTGTTGTGGTGGTGATGGTACATCATAAGAAGATAAATGGGTTCGACCCTGCTGTTGAATCGGGGACAGATTATTTTGAGAGGGTTGAAGTCAGTTTTGAAATAAATACAGATGTAAACCTATTTACGTTGCCTTTTGGACTTATATGTCAGATTGCCTGAGCGTGGAATCGAACCCACGAGCTTTGAAACCAAAGACGAGGTCCTACCGCTGAGCGATACTGGCAGGGCCAAAAGGAGATGTCCATAGGCAGATTTTAACACGTGCATATATACATTTAAACATACACTTTCCAATGCACGTGTTAAATACTGCCTACGGACGTTTCCTTTTGGCCGTGTCAGTATGGCTCATCAGTAGGATCTCGGCCTTTGGTTTCAAAGGTCGTGGGTTCGATTCCCCGCCCAGGCAGTCTGACACAGAAGTACAAAAGGCAACGTAAATAGGTTTGCATCCGTATTTATTTGACTCTTGAGTCGCCGGCTTTCCGTTCTGTTAATCAGTTTGGAAACTTACGACGTACCGACTGACAAACAAGTAGAAGTCTTAGTAACCAACATATGGCATAAGACCATTGGGTTGTTAAGACATGTATGTACTCCAGATGCACCCAAACATAGGACATTAGCACAGATCAATGACCTTTTAGAAGCTAAATAGTGCACAAAGCCTAACTACTTGTGTGAAAGGGCAAATTTTCAAAAGAGGGACCAAATTAGTGGCGAATCTATTACCAACTATGTTACAGAGCGCAAAAGATTGAGTTTAAGAGGTACAATGCTGGAAATGATGCTTCGCGACAGGTTTGTCAACGGTTAAAAAAATTATGAAACACACAAGCTTCTTTTAGTGTTGGACCCCAGAACAGTAACTTTTGAGTCTGCTGTTGCTTTGGCACTCTCACTAGAGTCAGAGGGAAAGAATGTCTCTCAGTTTCAGGGCTGGACAACTCAGCAGGTTGCGAAAAAGCGGTACAATTTTAAGCAGCGTGTTTCTGCAGTGGGTACCCCGATCACGTCAAGGCTGTATGTAGGTCTAAAAAGCACAAGTTTCAGCTAGCACGAACCAGTACCAACCCATCAACCCCAAAAGTCAGGACCTGAAGGTAAAAAGAAATATTTTAAATATTGCATAAAACGCATCTGGTTACGATTCTGATATAGTATAAACAGTTCGGACGTCACATGCCGTGATGTTGACGTGAGTCCTGATTCTGAGATAAATTCTTTAACCTTTAATGTCAAAAGTAATAAACTAGAACTTTGCTTAATCGGACACAAGCTACCTCTGGAAGTAGATTCTGGCTCGGATTTAACATTGCTATCAGTTAGGTGGTACAAACAATATTTTTCAAATGTTAAGATGAACTCGACTAATATTATGTTAAACTCATGGAATGGAAGTATTACAAAACCTTTGGGAACAAAGCTTAATGTTACACTTAACGAGCAAACAAAAGCTATTGCCCAGAAGACAAAACAGCAGTCATGGAGATGGGCTGGATGACAAAGTTTAGTCTAAACGTTTACTACGTATAATAAGGTAGAAGTCAATGATGAGGAAAGTATCGACCATGACAGTAAATGTGTGTCTGATAATAAAGTCCTTGAGCATTTTCTAGAGCTATTTGCAGCAGATCTGTGAATGTTCAGAGATTTTAAGAAATAGAGAAATTGAAATAGTTATTGACGGTGCACCAAGCACCCACCCCCTCCAAACCCCACAGAAGTTAAGCAACTAGAGCATCATAGCGGGATTTTAAAGCGTTGAGTGAAGGAGCGCAAACAACAGATTGAGGAAGGGTGTTCCAGAGTTGAACAACCCTTTCCGTTAAAAAGTGAAAGCACAGTTTAGTCCGAGATACAGTGCCAGAAATACGGAGTGGGTGGCCACGAGGGAAGTTGACATTTGGAAGTAGGGAAAAACTGGGTCCACATCAAGAAGATTGTGAATAAGTTGGTAGGTAAGTATTATGTGGCTACGATGAAAACGATCGTGAATGGAGGAAAGCCCAAGTTTACGTAGGCGCTCTGAATAAGGTAACGAACGAATAGTGTGACACCATTGGGTAAGGCACGTTGGCATTTTTCAAGACGATTAAGTGAGTAAAGATTGTAGGGACGACAAATTTGGGAGCAGTAACCAAAGACTGGGAGGAGAAAGGTTTTATATAAAATAGCAATCAGGGAGGGTGTAAGGTTGGAGAAACGTTTCAGTACAAAATGTGCTTTACGAAAGACTTTGGAGATGACATTTTCAGCGTGAAGATTGAAATTTAGAGTTATCAATATGGATCCCAAGGTCAGGATGATTAGTAACAGGAGTGATAGGTTTGCCAGAAAGATAGTAAGGAAAGTGAGGATTATTATTCCCAAGGTAAAGGACGTGACATTTATCAGTATGAAAAAGAAGGGAATTGGTAGAGGCCCGGTGCGCAACACGTTGAATGTCTTCTTGAAGTAATTTGCAGGAAACAAGAATCAGAGAAGATTTTTAGGTCATCAGCATAGCAGGCATTAGGAGAGCGAATAACAGAAGGTTAAAGCTGATATTATATTAAAACCTGATGCAGTTCCTAATACTGTAAAGCCCAACCACTGCGTCTGGCTGTTAGGTGGAAAGTTGAGGCAGAAATTGATAGGCTTGTAAGAGAAGGTATTCTTAAACCAGTAGATTGTTGCACCTGGGCCAGACCTACTGTGTTAGTCTTTAAACCTAACGGATATGTTCGTTTAGTGGGAGACTAGCATATTCAGGCACTGTTAATCCTCAGCTTGAAATCGAATACCATCCAGTTCCTAGAACTTAAGATTTATTTAGTCAATTAGCTGAGTGCAACACACTTTTCATCAGTGACCGCTCAGACTCTTTCTTGCAAATAGAACTTGACGAGAAGGCAAAGCTCCTTTAACTATAAAAACCTACAACGGCTGGGAATTTCCCAGAAGTCTTTGGAGTTCAGGATATCCCTAGCGCTACACCATTTGTAGATGACATACTTGCAACTGGAAAAGGACGGAAGCATGATGCTACACTTTTTAAAGTCTGTTCTGCTTTGCAAGAGAGAGACATTAAAGTCAAAAAGAGTAAATGCAAACCTTGTAAAATTATGATTAAGTGCTTGGGTTCCCAACAAGACAAAGATGGAGTGTCTTACCTTGCAGAAGTCCTAGATGCCATTAAATTAGCTCCTGAACTTACCAACAGCACATAATTCAAATCGTATTTAACTTTTATAAACCAATACGGTAAGTCGTCCCCCACTTAGCTTCACTATTAGCACCATTCGATAAGTTGTTATCACCTAAAGAACTGTGGGTGAAGACACAACAATGTTCACAAGCTGTTCAAACGCGCGTGAGGCATTTTTAAAACCAAATGCAATAGTGCACTATGACCCGTCTTTGCCACTTAAACTTGTGTGCGACACATCGCTGGTTGGTATTGGCTATTGTCTGATGCATACCACGAAAAGTGGCGACGATAAGACTATTGCTTTCGTATCTGGGGCATTAAGTAAAACACAATTGGGTATGTCCAATTCAACAGAGAGGCACTTTCCGTGGTGTTTAGGGATAAAGATGTTTGATCAGTATTTTTACGGAAGGCGATATCGGTTGCAAAAAGATCAGAAAGCTTTGCGGTGGATGTTCGGTAGCAACGTATCCATTCCAGCTATGGCGGTCACTAAAATCCAAAGGTAGGTGTTGTATCTAAATGGGTATGATTTTGAGTTAGGTTAACGGCTGACTACTTGTCTAGAATGCTGACACCTTATGAACCACCTTCCAAAAGTGCATTTGGTTGGAGAATCATAAACATGGAAACAATTGATTCATTGTTTTGAAAGGACTCGTCGGTGCCGATCCTGGTTCGTATTTTGAGGTGCATGTAAACACGTGCACCCGAGGGCATAATCTCAAATTAAAGGTACAAAAGACAAAGAGAAAATGCACAAAATATTTCTTTTCATAACAGGGTCATTGAACCATTGAACAGTCAGTCTATCACTGGAACTGCTTGAACCAAAGAGTGTAAATGGTTTTAAATGAGGGTTTAAAACTATAAATTTATCTAAATACTTAAAGTGTTTTAAAAATTTAACAGCTTTGATAATTACATGTATATGGTCCCCAGTTGTAATTAAGGATCATTTTAATGTTATGTTAAAATGATCCTTAAGAATATCGTTCATGCAAAACACATTCTCTTGGAAGTTATACAAACTCTGTACCTGTGACTTTTTAATGTTAGACTGGAGTTAGCAGAATACGAACTTCCCTTCCAGAGTCCTTTTACCTCACTTCTGTAGGTAAAAAATTATTATCATTATTATTATTCACAATTCTGCATGAACAGCTTGAAAAAAAACATACTTTGTGAAACCCAGTTCTTGCTACTGTGTTTAGATACACTGATGAAGGCTGCACGGAGATTGGAGACAATGATAAATTGAAGCCATATTTGAATACAAAGCATGACTGTTTATTGACAGAGACACACTTTTTTGGGGACATCACCTAATTATTCCCGGGCAGTTACGTAAACAAGTCCTTGGTTACGTACACAGAGGGCATTGTAAAATAGTACAAATACAGGCTGCCACCAAGTCTACTTGGTATATCAGCCTAACCCATATACTGAACCAAAGAATGTAACCACAATACACACTCTTTATATACACCAGAAAGTACTCATACTATCAGGTGTATATGTATATATATATACCTGAATGTATACTATATATAAACCTGAAAGTAAGTGTACACCTGAATGTATACATACAAAGATAAACTAAAATATACAATAGTATACAAAAATATGTTCATGTGAAAGTAAGCGATATTTACGAAGATTGATGAGGTTATTATGTAGTACTCCTACGTAGTGTGTTTGTAACGTAATGCTGAAGACACTGTGTACTAATAGTACACATCAGTGTGTACCAGCTCATCCTCAGCATGATTTGTGTAGCAGTACAAAGGTTACATAGTGGCAGTGCACATTATGAACACGGTCCGATTTATCATTTGCATATACTCTGAAACATTATGCACTGCCAGTGTTGCTCAGTCTCCTCACAAGTTGCATACCGGTAGTGCACAATTTGTTTGGAGGATGAGGTGGTGCACACTACCAGCGCATCGTCTTCAGAGTATGCGCAAATGAAGAATATGACAGCAGAGAAAAAGTGGCAAGTTACATAATTTGTGTAAAATCACCTTAACTTTTTTGAAGGCTTTTGTTTTAACGGAAGCAGGATATACACTATCGGGTGTTTTCCCTGCCACTAGTGAATATTTGGGCTAAGGATTAGAGAATCATACACTAGAAATAACGATTTACGTTTATAATATTTACAGCAATTTGTGTTTATTTAAATATTTCGGGTAAATGTTGCAAATCTCGCGATTGTTGACCAATCAGGGACAAGGTGGAATCAAGGTGAGGAAACTGTTGCATTTATTGTCATCAATTGCATTGTGTGACGTGTGCAAATTTGAATCGCTTCGGAGCTGTAATCTATTCAAATATGCTTCAAAAAATCTTGATTTAAGCGTCAATGTATCTTAACACTAATTACGTAAATAAACGTTGGCTATGTGCTTGTAACAATGCTATCTTCTGATTACTGCTGTCACATGAATGGGTAACTTTTTCCAATGTGTCATATGACTTTCAAGGTGACATTATTTTCCCAGTAACTGCTAATTCAGCCAAATAACTTGCTTCACCTGACTTAAGGCTCAAT
>JAHWFP010025206.1:0-11191 GCA_023313725.1 Lithobius niger
CTATATTTTAAAATCTAGAAAATTGTAGGTCAACTGTTTAAAGAAGAGCTAAATGCAGCCATACTACGGAAATTCCAATCTCAACAGTGACGTATCTCTGCTGATTTTCGTGATGTCCGTATGTCTAAGCTTGATCTTTAATTAAAAAAAGGCATTCCCGTCTATCAAAAATCAATTGTCTGTTGCAATCCTTTACTTTTTTTTTAACAGTTGTAAACACACAAAAAACTGAATTGAGTTAAATTGAATTGATCTATCAATTAATGAAATATGTATTATTTCTCCTTTAGTTACCTTGTTATTTTAGTGATTTACGGAAAACGTGGAAATATAAATGAGCTAAGATTAAAGTTGGGTCCTCGACCTCGAAATGCGGCCGTCTAGTGTCACATAATTGTGCCATTGTTCAAGTTTTATCTTAAATTTAAATTTAATTCTGTGGACCCCCACATTTTCTGTTTAAATGCAAAAATTGAATTGGCTAATTTGCCGAATAAGACTTCAAAAGCCTAAGGGGGGGGGGACCGCGAATCGCCCCTCTGTACCCACCTCTACTTACGCAACTGAATTAACCATTACTATTATTGCATGTTGGCAATATTTTTCCCAGGTTGATTCGCAGTGGTGCGTCTGGTGTGTGCCATTGCTTGTATGGGTTTCATATCGGACTGAGTTTCACGAGGAATGAATGAGTTTATGGGTACGTTAACAAGACGTATTTGTGATGAATACTTTAATTATTTTTAGTTTGCGTTATAGCTTTTCAAAAAGCTTCTAAACGCAAGCGAAATATTAAAATAAGAGTTTAATATTTCGCTTGTAGGCCTATATACAAGCCTTTTGAAAAGCTTATAAAGCAAAATAATAATAATTAAAGTTTCTGTTATGTGAAAGCTGTCAGTGCCACTGAGTGGTCCAGATTAACAAAATTAGGCTTCACTTAAAGGGATTTACCTCCCAGCGCCATTTTTCTTGATCCTCCACATCAAGTACGGCCCCAAAGGTCAATTTCCTTACCATTAGTCAATCCCTTGGTAAATATCCGTTTTCATATGTGGCGTCTAGGAGATTTTCTGTTGAATATAGGGGAACTTTATTTACGTTCGTCCCGAACATATATGATGCTTTGCGCGCTTACAATAACCATGGTGTTTCATCTGCGTGTGCATGTACTAATTTTCTAATAATTACCATGAGATCAAAAACCTAAAAGATTAATGCGGTAAAAATTAAAATTAATTAATGCACGGTGGTGACGTCACGCTAATACATCCCCATGCTAAAAGTGTAGTCGTTATATACGGTTAATCGTGTTTCCCTCCACCCCCTCGATATTGGACTAGCCGTTTCTTGCTCGCGAGCAATTATAGCCGTTAAATCGACAAGGACTCACGGATATCTACTACTTATTCCAATAGATCGCCGAAGCAAAATTATAAGACACTAGTCTAGAAAATCATAAATTATGATTTTAAAATACGAGAATCATTCCGGTTTGTGACGACACAATTAAAGCGTTCACGCTGGTTTGTCTATTAGGCGCAATGCCAGCTGAGATATTAGCTTCGTTTTTCGCTGCGAGGAACGAAGCTACTGTTTCAATTGACCTTGACTATGGTAAATCTCGTGCAAATCAAGGCACACGAGAGTGTGGGGAGCATCATCTCATTGTGTTTTCATTTGATAGGTGTGCAAGGCAGGAATAAACTGCTGAAAATTGTACTATTTATTTGATGTTCACCGTGGTTCTTTCACAGCCTGTCAGGGTCTGACTTCTTTCTCTTACATTTCTTTATTTCGCCTATCAAATCACAAAACATCCCATTATACGTTGTTGGTAATCGCCACAGCACCTGGATGTTACCTCCTGTTTTGCTACCCACATTTTCTCCACGCTGAACTGCACATCATAACGTCGCAATTTACGTTTATGGCTTTATGCAAATATGCGAACAACGACAGCTCGCTTAATTTCAAGGCGAAACATAAGCCTGAGAGAAGCAAATGCATTTCAGCAAAGTAATAATTTGGCAATTTATCTTCGGATTTACATGTTGTTGTTGACTTTAAAGGAATAATTTAATTGGTTCCATTGTGTCTGGGTATAATAAATGCTTTATGCTCGAGACGATTAGGTGAGGTCGGGCATTATGATTTATTTTGACTCATTAAAACGGCAAGTCTACAAAAAAATACACTCGCAGTCAACATAGTTTCATTACAGCCCCTTCATTCTAAAATCCCACAGCTAATTATTATTCAAATCAACCCAGCCCTGCAATTAGCAATTACTACGGGCTGCCGGTTTACGAGAAATGGATTGACACTGAGCCCGCACACTGTCATTGTGAAAATGACTGCCAGTGTATCGATCTTGTATTTATTATTGCGTACAACGTGTAGCATAACTTCGCTATAGGCTAATAGGTGATGCCACACCGATGCCGTACTTACCCCAGCACTAAAAGGCTCATTCATCGTTTTGAGATTAATTACGGAGTAAACATGTGCTTAAGATAAACACTCCAACCATCGCTCAGGATAATTACCGCTTTCACTTTCAAATTACGACTGAAAGCTATGCGCATGTGAAAGCAAGCTCGGGCCTCGGTGTGTGCCTCCTGCTTGATAAATAGGCCTTCTTAATGATGGTGCTGGAAGATTAGATTAGACTAGATTGGGCCAACCTCAAGCCGTCTCATTGTTATTTCAGAAAATACACTAATGATATATTCGAAATATTTTCAGTACTATTTCATAAAGTACATGTACTCCCCAAAAGGGATAATTAGCACGGTTCGGATTGCTGTTGGTTTATGGCGGTGGTTGTTTTGATAGCATGGATCAGGTAGAATATATCAGTAGTGCCACTCTTTCTCTGAAACGCTAAACATTTGAATGAAACTATAGCACCTGCTTTCAACGATTTACTGCCAGAGAGCACTGTCGTCATGTAACAGGAAGTGCAAAGCATCATGGGGATCGAAACTATTTAGCGTCACTAAATAAAATTAATCGTGGTAAGAATACAAAATTAATCACTTAAACACTATCGTATGTCAGATTACGGCATTAAAATTATTTTAAGATAGATCAGAACTGTCTGATCAAGTTTTACTTTTTTTTAAATCCAACTGAATCAAACATTCAATTTTAAAACGGGTTGCGTAGTTACGAATGGCGCTAAGTATAACACATGGTTTTGTGTTTCGAGAAACGTGTTGTACAGCCGTTCAGTCTGAAGCGGGCTGAAGCTTCTTCTGTGGTTCCCGTTTCATGTAACGAACTGAATACGGTTTAAATCGAACACAGAATAAGTTTTTCAACTTTGAATGTTGCTGTCGCACGAGTATTTCGTCAATTTCCGGAGGTTTTGTCATGGTACCCATTGCCGTGGTTACCATGGTAACGATGCCGCCATTTTTTTTTTTTTTTATCTACTACGAGAACCTGACAAATGTTGCCTTCTGGTGCCGTTGATGGAAGCAGGTATTATTTTAGTTCATGTTTTTTTTTTTTTAAAGCGTCACTACCTACTAATCTACCCTGGTATCAGGAGCCTATAGAAAACAACTAGGAGCGTGTCTCGGTAACTTCCACCATAGTGTTAAGTCATGAGCGGCTACGGTGGTGTACAAATTTGTTAGCAGAGGTCGCCACCTGCATGAGACGATTAGAGGTGTGCGTTACGTTCTAAAGGCTAATTTTCGGTCATTTGTTTGTAAACAATAAGTGTTTAACATGGAAACAATACCAAAGTAATAATACAAAAAAAAACTAAACAAACAGACAATAATTTGTTCGTAAGTTGCTCTAGCCAACAATAAAATAGAGCGTTGCTTTCGTAGCACACGTCTGCTTTCAGTTTCGATTTTAGACACCTTGGCGCAGGCGCAGTATTGTTGCTCCTTCTGGCGTTAGCACATCGTACTAAAATTAAGCACTCCCAACATAGACCAGCCACACACGCTCCTAGTTGTTTTCTGTAGGCTCCTGCTGGTATGGATCGGATTTGTTGAAATATGAAAGTAGATACTGTGGTATGGCACTGACATAAATTTAATTAGGTTTTAACTTAATTGAATTAATTTATAAGTAACCTCCGATCTTCAGCAGTGTATCTACCAAACGTATCTCGAATTGCTATAAAATCTTTTAAACTAAATTCAATTCAAATCAGTTGTATCTTTCTGAAAAATCAGATAATCAGTTTTATACGAAGTTACATTCTCCTTCACTTCATCATAGAGACGTTCTATTTTTTTTTAACGATTTAAATTTTTCTTTTGAAAAATGATGATAATGTATGATGCCAGCTTCGAAATGTAAGGTACCTTTCGTTTAATGTGTTGTGCTTCAGTGGTTTTATGTTATCGTATATTACGGTTAAAAAAAATTAGATACCGTGATTCTGATGGTTTAAAAGATTTCACCTGGATTTTTACATGTATGGGAGACAGGCTGCTGTCAGTCGTACGATCTTCGAGTAACCTACAACATCAAACGTTAGGAGCATATTGGTACGGAAATGAGTTTACAGCACTTTATTACATTGACCCAAAGTTGTGAAGATGCTATGCATAACGAACGAATATAGTGGAAAGTTGATAAACCAAATTCTATTAATAAATTGCACGCGTGTTAAATACTTTATAAGAAACAGAGAGACCATGCCAAGATCTAGCAACAATTTCTAATAACCTCCACATCATTGAGGCGCTGCTATACGCCTCGAGTGTTTAGTTTTGCAACTTGTATCCTACCAGATCTGAACGAGACGTGCTTGTCCACCTAAAAAGGTGTTACTCGCCGGTGAACCAAGATAAATGGTATGCGTTTGGTAGGGGATTCAGCCACTAACACGAGTCCGGAGGGGCCCAATTAGAGATAATTCGGAGCAGGCCAACGGTCCGTCCATCAGTCTCACAGCTGACCAAGGATATTCTGCAGCGGGGGCCAAATGTTATTAGTTGGATCTGGTGCTACGTGGAATCAGAAGTAAGACACGCACGGTGAGAAGAAGATGGGGAGACGGGTGTAGGTAGTTTGGGGGCGGGCGGAAAGGGTATATAAGGGAGAGATCACGTCAAGAGCTTACAACAAGTTTGTTTTAGCTTCGAAGAGCTGGATCAGACAACAGAGGTGTGTCAATAGTGTATCCTAGGGTTCATTGGTCCCAATCGTAGGCACGTCATTTCATTCAGATGTGAGTTCCAGTAGGGACGAGCCATGGCTCCTCTCATGATCGCTGTATCGCCCTTTCATTCGGTTTAGGCCTAACAAGCGCAATTTTACACATTGCTCTTACATTGCTATAACATTGTAATCATTTCTCGCTATTTTCGCACAAAGAACAGCATCTCATAGTGACCAGACGACGGTAGAATAAACAGCTGCTCGCAGCAAGTATTCAAAATCCAGCATGTCGTCCGTTTCGAGGTTATCGAATCAAACGCTGATTGAGTGAACAAAGCAAGCAAAAATCAGCGCTTGTCATTGTCAACAGCACTTTTTCTTCGGCACAGTTAGTAAATAGTAGACTAGAAATGTATACAGTAGTGAAAATGGGTGAATTCTATATCGGAAAAAAAAGGTCATTGGCCCTACCACAATTGCCTCAACAGATAGATATAAAATGATAACTTTACAACTCTAGGTTTCATTAATACAGGAATAGTTATATTTTAGAGTCATTAAGTTGTTTATGTAATGAAGCGTTAGGAAAAGTGCATACTACTGAACATTCTGATCATCTGCCTTATGTTTTTAGGGGGGGGGGGGGAACGTTGGTCAGCGGTATATGGGTTTCAACAAGAAATATCCTCGAGCGTACATCCAACAGATACATACAGAATACAGACATTATACAAATATGGGATGACCGCACTTGCAGACGAACGTAGGCATCTAAACCTTATTTAAACAGCGGAACCTCCTTGAGCAAAGCGAGACGACGCCAACTAAGCGAGCGATGTGGCTAGTTTGTATATTAATATACTGTTGCGAGTTTAATTCCGAATTTCAACGTTGGAATTGTACCACCCCAGCAAGGCTACGCAGATGACGTCATTTGTGAAATCTGCCAAGCCCAAAGTCCAAATGACGTCAAATTGTAATGTGCCGTTGTCACTCCAAAATTAATACTCATTGTTAGTTGAAATAATCCTATTTGATCAATTGTTGTAACAATACATAGCTATGATTTGTCTGTACATAATGCTTTACATCAATTGTAACACTCGAGCTCGATTGATCATCCGCCGGGTGCTCCTAACAATTAGCTCTTAACCTAAAATTCCATTCTGCCTCCAACTCTCCAACTCCCCGCATCCAAAGGTAATTTCGGCCCTATAATTAGAATTTTTCCCTAATTTTCCCTATCCCCAACATAAATTCAAACCTGACCAATCCTGTTGCTTGTCCAGCACTGCAACCCCGTCGCTACTTAGTTTAGCTGTCACTAACTTAACTAAATTTTCCCGAAACTAACAAATCCAAATTTCCCCAAGTAAGCCTAATGCCGTTGACGTTCCATTTAAGGCCTTAAGCCGAGGTTAGTGTCGCCCTAGAACTTCAGGCGAGCCAGAGCACACTATCGCTCATATGTTACATTAAACCAACACCAAAACTGAACCACGACTTCTAGCCTTGATCCATCTGTTTAGGTTAATTTGGAATTCCAGCAACCCCTTGACTACCACCACGGCACATTTTCGAGCTAGTCCCTTAACTGTGGGGTTGGCATTGGGGCGGCTCCCAGACGCACTAATTACCCCTACAGTACTTAGTGGCATTAGTGCTTTTAATTCCTTGAAGACTGTCAGTATTTTAGTAAATAAGTGTCCGAATACTATTAAGAGTAAGAGTAAGTCTAATCATCCAACACAAATTACAAAGTTAAGCACGAAAGCAAACACTCACACAAAATCAAAGGTTAGGCAACAAATAAGACATCGATATATATACATATATATATATATATATATATATATATATATATATATACTTATACACAACAAATTTATGAAAAGGGAGATGAAAGCAGAACACAAAGAAGAGTGAAATATATAGTTCAATCTCAAAGAAAACTCGAGTAAAGTAAAAACAAACAAAATTTAGTCAAATACTTAGCAATTAATTGCAGAACCAAAAAAAAAAGAAAAAGAAGAGACAGAAAGTAGCTGCAAAACATCAAAGTTTGTAAGAAAGGAAATGGCACGTTCAGCTTACCGGCACGTTCAGCTTACGACGCTAAACATGATTTCTAGACTATTTCTGTCCAGGTTAATCAACCACCCAAACAGATGTTTCTGAAACGTGTGCTGATTAGTACATGGTGTTCACCTGACATGGTGTTCACCTGTTCACTCATCTTGTATATGTATGTCCTCATCCGTTTATTGTTTTATTTTCGTCTTATTTATTTACTTATTGGTGAGGGGAAGTTTTAGTAACGATTTCAACCATCTGTATTTTTATTACACAGTGCACTCTCTCCCCTGTATATTGGTTTTGGTCTAACCCTCATTTTTTGCTTCCTTTCCTCTCCCCTACCCATCTTGCTGCCGTCTCACTCTGTGCCAATTTCGGCTCAGTTTTCCGAATTCCGCTGGCGCCCATTCAAGCGTAAAGATCTTCTGATTGCAGCAAGTCTACCTTGAGGTTTGCTCCTCTCGGTCTCTTCCTGTGGGAAAATTACGCACAGCCATGCAAGTACGATTCCGCAATCACAAGTTTTGAACTCCCGTGAAAAGAAAAATAAATAAATAAATAAATAAATAAACAAAAAATAAATAAATAAAATAAAAACATACAGAACGCATTCTTGCTCTCTAGTAAGGGAATCGCTTGAAGTGGTTCGTTTTATTTTTCTTTAAATCCTTCTTTCGGCCGACAATTCTTTAAAATTGATGTAAAAGAATACATGCATCGAAACACCAAGAAGGCAAAAGCGTATTTCCTTCAAAATCGGACATGTGCCCTTCACCTCTAAATCAACACAGATGCAAACCTATTTACGTTGCCTTTTGGACTTGCGTGTCAGACTGCCTGAGCGGGGAATCGAACCCAAGACCCTTGAAATCAAAGCCCGAGGTCCTACCGCTGAGCCACACTGACACTGCCAGGCAGTCTGACACACAAGTCCAAAAGGCAAGTAAATAGGTTTGCATCTGTATTTATTTAACTTTTGTTGAGCCTTTGGCTTTCCTTCTTCACCTCTAACGCATTGAATTTTGTCGGAACACCCACAAGAACCTCTGGAATGAAACAAAACGTGCATTTCATAAATGTATTAAATGGGCCAATGGATGGAGTAGGAAATCGTGAGACCGGCTTCGAGCTTCACTGCCTGACTTTCGAACTTCAAGTGGCAAAGAGAAAAGTTCAACTTTGGAATTCACGAAGAAATCGACGATGAAAATGCATTGGTTGCCTCCCTCTTTGGTGGGTGTCATGGCGGACACACTCTTCCTGGCTCCAACATCAGGAATATCCTCCTAAAGCGAGAGACTCAGTTTCAATCCCGCTTGACCTTGGCATTATCACGCTAATTTCTCTTGGCAACCGCCGGAGGGCGCGGGTCCAATAAAAATCGGATCCGAATTGGGTATTAACGAAAATCAAACTTAAGTTTAAAAAAAAAAAACAGTTGCTTTACATTTAGTGAGGACTAGTCCACTCTAATTATAGACTTTACTTCGTTAACTGACGTAATTAATTGCCAAAGAACCAATTAGAAACACTTTTGCGTTTGACGTCCACCCAGCGTTAGTCATGGCGCCAGCAGGAGAGGGACAATTTTGCTAGGTAACTTCCATCGGAAATTCCTAGGAACTTTTACATGCCACAATCGACATGAGCACGAGACATCACAGGACAATTTTTATGATTACTTTATTTTTGTTTAAAGAACAAAACATTTGGCACAAAATATTACTTCAAAAAATATGTTCCTATTATCTTTTCACATTTTTACAACCACTTCGAAAATATGGTTTAGAAAATTAAAAAAACTTAAGTTTTCCCAAGCTATTTCCTTCTTCATCGCTACTGAGTTGTGGGGGTGGGGGGGGGTCCATGTTTGACATCATTTGCTAGTGGGTTGCAAAAGTTAAGTGACAGGGAAGGGAAAGGGGGTTTGCAAAAAGACAAAATTTGAATGACGTCGCCCGTTATAACACACAATGCAAATAGAAGAGAAATGTACTAACTTTTCTTGTAAATATTGATTACCTTCTTCCCTCTCCTGTGCATTTAAGGAAAGTAGGCCCGAATGCACTTTTTCTGTCATGTCAAGCTGTGGTATGTAAAGATATTAGAAATTTCAAGCTATGGTCCCATTCCGTGCTGAAATAACTTAAAGCCGTTAATAATGATGTTTGTTCCTAATCTTTCCCTTTCTTTGCATGTTGTTCTTTGCATTTGTTCCTAATCTTTCCCTTTCCCTTAAAGGCTGCAATGCAAATTATGTAGATTTACTTCGAGCACAGCACGGAGTGCAAGGCAAAATCATTTTTCGCATCGGTAGCTTCCAATTTATTATACGTCGAACTAAGATGCTGAATCGATTAGCTGCTCACTAAGCCTTAATCATCCTGAACATAATCAGCTAATCAGCGTACTTCACGTGTTGTTGTTCACAGACTTAGTAATTTCCCTTGGTGCGCAAAGGGTTACAACTTAATACGACTGGCCAAGGACGGAAAAGGGGGAGAGGGAGAGTGGGAGAGGGTGGGAGTAGGTAAGAGTCCTGCACTGTGTGTTTGTGGGATAGAAGGGGAAAGGGGGGGAGAGGAGTGGTCCCTAGCCCTATTGCTGTTCCATCCAGCTTGCTGAAAATTAATAAGTCATTGCCTCAGGCTGGTCGCGAAAATTGCAGACGAAACTATGGTACGGGCGCCGGGATTAATCTTTCATTGTAATAAGAACGGGGAACACTCGTTACAACGCATAACTTGTCCTTGTATTAAGGGACACCAAAGTTGGAAAAGAAGCCGACGCCATTTCAACAAAGAACATTTTCTAGGAGAGAAATGCTGAGTGGAAAAGTTTGCTGTTTGATTCGTTGCCCACAGATTTTCTTTCCTTTTTTTTTTTTTTGTTACGCTCACTTAGAGAAATTGTTGTAAAGATTTCCACCTTCAACAGTTTGAGGAAGAGTTTTAAAAAAAAACGGTGGAGCGTAAAACTTAATAATGCAAGACAAAGATGCGAAAACTCGCTCTCTAACTTCAAAGTTGAGCATTAAAAGAAAGAATTCCTTATACGCAAATCTCTAGACCGTAGTTCTTGTAGGAGTAAAGCCGAAAGCAAATTTGAGCAGCTATAGAGATTATAGAGGTTAGGAGATGGACCTAACGGGCGGACTTTGATGTGATAGGTGATCGATGGTTGCCAATGGTGAAAAAAACTCTATGGTTGAAGTTGGGTTATTCTTGGTTTATTTCTCAGGTTTGATGTTTGTTCTCACCTGCCACAGCCTAAACCTCTACAAATAATCCTAATCGGATGAGGGTGAAGTTGCTTGAAAGGTTAGGGTCATGATTTCTTTAATTGGGGCAATTGAAGGCAAATTGTGGGGAAGAATTTGTAATAACAATAAGTCCAAAAATCAACTTATGTGGCGAGATTATAGTTACATTGTTACATTCGAATTTGCTATACAATAGATGTTTAACAAACAATAGACTTTGGAATGTTTGAGGGAAAGCTAACTGAAAACTGAGAGACATAATATCTGGATTGCAAAGCCAATTGAGTAGACATGGAATAGAATGGGGGGGGGGGAAGTCGGCTAATATGCTTATTGTGTGCGCGGTGCATCTTGAGTCCTGCAGATATTTTATGAGCGGCTACGTCTTCCTGGAGGGGGCGCCTTTAATCGACGGCCGCCATTGTTTTTTTTTTGTAACGATCTTGGATATGAACAAGGCACTCTGCTACTAAACACGTACAATCGATTATCTGTGTTCGTTCTGCGGAGAACTCAAGATAGGCCGCGGACACTATACGTCCGTGATTTTGCCAGCATAAAAGTAGCATAAAAGTAGACATTACGTGCATAAAGGAATTGCTTAACTGACTCGTGATGAGAAAAAAAAAACCATGGTGTGTAGTAGGCCCACTTAAAATCACATTTTCGTAATTTTGTCATCTGCTGCCTTCTACTACAGCTGGGCAAGTAGGATCA
>JAHWFP010025207.1:2893-23923 GCA_023313725.1 Lithobius niger
ATAAACATGGGTTTCTGAAATTATACCTTTTAATGACTTTTACTTCGTAATTAAATATGTTTGTTATCATGTACTGTTGGTAATGAGTTTGAGGTGACTCGAAACGTTGACGGAAATTTTTATGTTGCGTACTTTATTGGCTTTTTTTCCTTATTTATTCAACAAAACACAGATCACTCTTCCCCTGTGGGTATAAAACACAATAGCTGATCGACTAGACAGACTGGTATTAGATTGCAAGCAGGAGTACCTTGTAGGGTTACATCTCTCCTAATCATCCGCCATATTGGACCGATGGCTTTGGCATCTCCGTCAAGATCCTTATTTTGACAAGCCTGACTCGGCACGATGCCCGAATGAAATCTCTCCCCAGACGGTAATTCAATCTAGAGTTCTTTCCCGCCAACACCGTTCCTTCTTTCCAGCCAGGAGAAAAAAAATTAATAAAGAAGTTGAAAAGCTGTTCTTATAAAGATGAAATCCATCCTGTCAGAATGATTGACGGGTGTAAGCAAGAGAGACGACAATTCCCCCTGTGGGTAAATTGGGTTTTCCCAGTTGTAAACAGCTTAACTCTTTATTCACGGATAGTGCACGAGTAGAAGTTACAATATTATGATCCACACACACACACAATGGCTGTTAGATATCCAATTTAATTTTCACGCTGTAAAGTTTTGGGTCTTTCACAGAACAGACAGGGTTAACCCAAGAACTACGGACATGGTGCTGTTTCTAAACTAGAAGGATGTCTGAGGAAGTGAGGAAAACTGTTTCGTAACCTCGAGGCGACTGATCCAAACTCCTCCCACTTTACGTAGGCATGACGTCATGGAGCTGAGATGTCGCTGAGGAAAGTGAGACAAGTTTTTTCTCGCTCACTTACTGATCCAACATGGCTGCCATCACGCATTAGTAGCTGAGATGGTCGTGTTTCTAAACTGTAGGAAGTGAGATATGTAAAATATCTAAATTTAGAAACAAAATCAAATTAAACAAAGATTAATAAGCATTTGTATTATGTTCTAATAATTTTTCTAATATTGAGAACGACAAGTAGGGCAGAGCTGTTTCTAAAATGATCGGTTTTGATGACGTTTGGGGCGTGGCTTAGAGAAATCCATCTCACTCTTCCCTCTAGTTTAGAAACACGCCCCATTGGACAAGCCCTAACAAACCTAACCTAACGTTTCCCTCCCGCTTGTCCATAGACCTTGGTGTTAATCCGTTGACCCGAGGCACTAAAGTTAACGTTATAACTCAAAATATGAGCAAAGCTCCACGAAGTCGCCAAGGGCTTGGCCTGTGAACCAATACGACGTGAAATCGAACCCGGTACCTTACACACTAGGGTGGAGTGCTTTCTATGGTAGAAAAAACTTTTTTTTTATTTCGAATCGGCTAGGTGCGGAAAAGTTGCCTTTCGGTCTCCTTATTACTCTCCCAAAAGCAAAAAATTCTAAAAAAATTTTCAGAGGTGCCCCAAGGGGTCCAAAGTTTGTAAATTCTATGAAAATTTGACGTTTTTTTCGAAATTTTCTGTAAGTCACCACATTTGAATTTAAAATCGGCGATGAGGCCAGAAGATGCCTTATAGCATCAATATTGCAGACAAACAAATTGTTGACCTTGCACTATATTAAGAGGTGCCCCAAGGAACCCCGAGAATCACGAAAAATGGGAATATTACACAATGTAAAGCATATGAACTCACTCATGCCCCAGTGCCACAAGACGGCAAAAACGCCTACCAACTTATCTTTGGTGTTGCTTCTGCGTTTGTGAGTTGAATTTGGGGCTCTGTAGCCCAGTTTCCAGCAAAATCATGCACCTACAAACGTGTTGGGTGCGAAATCCTATTGGAAAGTGCTGTCTAGTTTTTATTTGTGTTTGTGACTGATCTACATCATGTTTAAAAGTGTTTTTTTTTGTTTTAGATTTAATGCTGGGCTGAACAGAACTGGGAACAGTAAGTGAACAGAAACACAGACTGACAGTAACTAATAACTATGGTGAGAAAAATATCAGTCAAACCCAAACAAGACAAGTGAGCAAATGTCCTGGTTTTTTTGTGCTCCTGCAAAAATGCCTAAAACAGTGCTGCCAACAAACGCTGACATCATGAAGTATTTTCTGTATATTTGAGGTGAAAATGAATCCAGATAAACCTGTCACCAAGGATCCTACAGTTCGGATGTTGCATAACGTGCCGCGTGTGGAATTGAGTGTTTATGGTGCAAAGCTTCTATACCAGTTATTTCCCATAAAAGTTTAGTAGAGAAGATAAAGTTGTACCACAACAAGTACCGTAATCTGCTGAAGCCCTACGAGGTTGACAAAATAATTCTAAATATTTAGCAAAGCTTCAAGACTTCTTCAAAAAGGCTATTGCAGCATCGCTACGATCAGATATGCCGTATCTATCTGTCACATTCTCTTGCTGGATTTGAAAGTTTTGTGCGCATCCAGGAAGCAGAAGACAATTCCATTGTTGATGCAGTATCACTCATTTCAGTTGGGAGTGGGAACTCAAGAGCGGAAGACGATGCTGTCGGCAGAACAGAATTAACACCAATTTCACATGTATCATCGGCATCACAAACCAACTCAGTCTCAGTATCATCCAACATACCAATATCAGATTCATAAAGGTTGGCTTTAGAATTAGATGGTTCGAGAAAAGAGATGAAGTAGCTTTCGCCAAACGTTCTTTTTCTTTTCTTTGTTCCCTTTCTTGACGTTTCTTGGTTGGATTTGCATCAATTCTGCCAATCATCGTATTTTTGGAACTACTTGGTCGAGTAAGAATACCTTTTCACCGTTAGGCGCTTTCTTTGCTTTCTCACATTGGCACAAGGACATGTCTACACACTAAGCATGCAGAATTATCAAACAATTGTGACTTCGCCTCTTTGAGGAAGTCTTGAAGCTTTGCTTAATATTTCAAATCATTTTGCTTACCCTTGTAAGGCTTCAGTAAATTAGGTACTTACTCCACTATACATTTACGTATGAGAAATAATTGGTATAGAAGCTTTGCACCATAAATACTCCATTCCACACGCAACACGTTCTGCAACATCCGTAACTGTATGATCCTTGGCGACAGGTTCATCTGGCTTCATTTCCCCTCGAATATACAGAAAATACTTAATGATGTCAGCATTTGTTGGCAGCACTGTCTTAGGCATTTTTACAGGAGCACCAAAAAAACAGGACATTTGCTCACTTATCTTGTTTTGGGTTTGACTGATATTTTTCCCACCATAGTTATTAGTTACTGTCAGTCTGTGTTTTTGTTCACTCACTGTTCCCAGTTCTGTTCAGCCCAGCATTCAATCTAAAACAAAAAAATGACCTGTAAACGTGATGTAGATCAGACACAATAGTGGAAAACAAACAAAAACTAGACAGTACCTCCCAATAGGATTTGGCGCCCAACACGTTTTTAGGTGTTCGATTTTGCTGGAAACTGGGCTACAGAGCCCCAAATTCAACTCACAAACGCAGAAGCAACACCAAAGATAAGTTGGTAGGCGTTTTTGCCGGCTTGTGGCACTGGGGCATGAGCGAGTTCATCTGCTTTACATTGTGTAATATTCCCATTTTTGGTGATTCTTGGGGGTTCCTTGGGGCACCTCTTAATATAGTGCAAGGTCAACAATTTTTTTTGGTTGCCATATAGATACTATAAGGCATCTTCTGGCCTCATCGCCGATTTTAAATTCAAATGTAGTGACTTACAGAAAATTTAGAGAAAAACGTCAAATTTTCATAGAATTTGCAAACTTTGGACTCCTTGGGGCACCTCTGAAAATTTTTTTAGAATTTTTTGCTTTTGGGAGAGTGATAAGGAGGCCAAAAGGCAACTTTTCCGCACCTAGCCGATTAGAAATAAAAAAAAAGTGTTTTTCACTCCACCCTATTACACACGTACGCATGGGACATAAAAAAAAGTCCGTTCTGCATACACATATTTTTTCAGAGGCGACTCTGTGTATAACAGAGACCATTGCTGATCATATCCATGATTGGGCATTGACTTGGAATTGCCGCTGTCTGATGCCAAATGTCAGGCATTCTGTATTGGTAATTCTAACGGTTGTATTGCGTACTCAATTAATGGCGAGTCCCTCCCTTGCACTTCCGACATTCGTCATCTTGGTGTTTGGTTTACTACCAACCTTAAACCTTCACTCCACTGTGCCAAGGTGACAGCCTCTGCATACCGTCGTCTGGCTATCATAAATCGTTGTTTCATTTCCGGAAACAGGGACATTAAGCTGTGGGCCTTTAAGGTGTTCGTCCGACCTCTTCTTGAATATGCGACTCCGGTCTGGTCTCCTTCCCTACTAAAGGACATTGACATGGTCGAGCGCGTCCAGAGCCGCTTTACCAAGAGCCCTAGAGGCTTTGAGAAAGTCTCATACGCGAAAAGATTATCCCTTCTTGGCCTCGACTCTCTGGAACTTCGTAGGTTGAAGTTCGATCTCATCTTAACATTCAGGATCCTAAATGGCCATGTGTGCATTGATCTGCCGTTCTTCGATGCCTGTCCGGCTCTGTCCACTCGAGGCCACTCACTTAAGCTTGCTTGTCCGACATTTCTTACTGAGTTCAGACGTAGTTTTTTCTCTGTTAGAGTCATTCGGGTATGGAACTCCCTACCTGACACACTAGTTACTAGCAAGAACGTGGCTAACTTTCGACAAAACCTTGCATCGGTTGCACTTACCAAATTTCTAAAAAGGCCTGAACATGTCCAACTTTCTGTATGAAATTCCCCCTCCAACCTGCTCTCTCCTCCGGGCTGTGTTTTAGTTTCTTAAATTCAAGGATGGGTATTAGTGGGTCTTGACCCCTTCCTTCTCCCGACTAATTTATTTTTAGTCAAATATATTATTATTATTATTATTATTAATATAAAAAGCACGATGAGTTTTCGCGGCTGTCAGTGTCACCAGATAGTTACCACGACTGTCTCTTGTGCCAGAGGTAACGGTTCAAATTATGGCCCGTTCCAGCCGAGTGCCTTCAAGGTAAGGTGCTGGAAAGTTACCTCGTGTCGATAGTGACACGCGAACGATGCTAGGAATTTCCAAGGAAAATTGAACCTCTTAGTTACGAGATTTCTTGTAGTTTGATCAAATGGACTCGTTTGGTGGTTGTTCGTTTCATCGTGTGTAAAGTTGACTGTTGTTGTTTGTTTTTCGGGGAAAACGAACCCAAACTGGGTTATGTGCCCACGACGATGAGGGGAACAATAATTATTTAGCTCGAGAAAATAATCCAAGCGATTATGTCATCATCCTACAGCAATACTGCGGTCGGAAGTAACACGACTGAAATAACAAGGCGGTAATGATAAATCATTGTTAAAAAATTTTTGATCATGGACTAAACTACTACTAAATACATACAAAGTCAGTTACAGTAAGTTCCGCGCGTAAATCAGTGGGAAGCTAACCACCCCCCCCCCCCCCCCCCCCCAAAAAAAAAAAAATCCACCATAGAAAGTAGTCAATGAAACCAATTGCGGGTATCAAGGTTGCCCTTTTTAGTGGTGTGATTTTTTTGTGTCTAATTATTCGGGATTTTCGGCTAACCACCCTTCAGTCTGATTTACAGGATTACCGCATTACTTGGTTGCATTAAAACTCAGTAAGCTTGATATTTAGAGAAAAATGTCATTTCATATTCAAAAAGTGCTTCTGGAAAAAAAAAAAGGAATTTTAATACATAATATCACAATGGCCTAAGGAAACTATCGATAATTGTTTTCAACTTAACGCTTGGCCCTATAAACTCACGAGTACAGATATTAATTCTAGCGCGAAGCACGAGGGAAAATAAGCCGCCAAAAATACGAAGAGTTAGTCTAGTAAGACTAAAGTTTGTTTGAGTATGAAAACAAACTTGGAACATTAAACAAATATTTTTTACGTAATTTTTTTAACGTCCCCCCCCCCCCTTCTTTTTACCTTATCGTAGCTGAGTGGTGAAAGAGCTCAGCCTGGTTGCTGGAGGTTTGCGGATCTGGTCGAACCCCTGGAAAGGGGCCTTGGCAAAATCCTCACCAGGACTGCCGGCCAGGGTAGTGTGAGAGGCTACCATGCTCCTACAGCAGCTATGGGAACTATTCTGGCCAATTCTAGACAATCTTTCGGCCCCCCTACGATGATCTGAATCCCCGGGTTGGCACCTCCCTTTACCAGTATCTTCTATAAACGTCTGGTAATGTTCAAAATTAAGTCGGTTCAGCCATACGAGCATTAAATTGCTTCGGCTGACTTACGGCTCAAAAGAAATTAATAAAAAATAAAAACTTTTCTGTTAAGGGGGAAACTTTTTATCAGATGTCTATTTGATTTTGGTCTGATGGGTTGGGGACGCCTCCCCTGCGGGGGGGGGGGGGGGAATCTCTTCCCTAGCCCCTCCTCCCCCTTAGCGTCGTCCCTGGCGCTTACTGGCATGCTGCATTTGGACTGTAGATTTTAAAGAGTTTGACGGAATCAGCAAAAATAACAGGATGCCATCCTCTCTCCGATCCTGGTTGTATGATAGTAGCCAGCCAACTCATATTGATTATGTTTGCGTTATTGATTTGAAAAAATGCGAACCATTCGTCTGCATTTTAAAAGCTTTCCCCTGTTTCCCACGGTGATGTTTTCAAGCCTTTTCTTTTTTTTTTTTTTAAAGTAGCGCTCGAAATGTTAGCCTAAACCGGCCAGACTGCAAGTAATTAGGAACGTGTGCCTTTGGCTTTTAGTTCAAATTAACTGAAGCTTAACATTTAAATTGATAGCCGGCCGATCTGTCAAGAGGGCTCACATTTAAATTAGAACTAATTACACAACTTTCTTTTTTCTTCCTTTTCTTTTTCCAGTCGCTTCTTGTTGACGCATGGAATGGCTGCGTCGGCTTTTAACGAGATTGGGAAAACGCAATTCCGCATTCTTCTTACTTGAAAAACGGAATTAACGTTGGGGGATTTCAAGTTTGACAAAAGGAAAGCAGATAATAAAGAAAAAAAAAAACAACTGATCACAACAGCAATTAGTTGGCAATTAGTACGAAAAGAAGTTGTCTGGAAGAATGCAATAAACAAAGTATTCAACACCAAGGCGGTGCAATAAATTAATTGTGAGGGGGGGGGGAGGGGCGCATGTAGATCTTTTACGTCCCCCTCCCCTTTTACGATGAATTCAGTGCTACAATTTTGGTATGTTCTGTACAATATGCCTATTTAGTCTTGAAAAATTCAGTGAAGTTAAAAAACATAAACAAGGTATGACTTTTTTTTTTAAACAGTTACGAAATGGAAAATTTACAAATTTAGTTTTTATTGAAACACTAGAGGAAGCCCGTGCTTTGCACGGGGCCGGTCACATTTCCCGGGACACATTTCCCGGGACATTTTCCCGGCACTCTTCCCGAAGACTTGTCAGATTGATCGACCACTCATGCCTGCCTCCTGTTTGCATGCAGGTAGAATGGGAGAGTGCATTTTCAATGTGGGCGCGAGGTGCGGAGAAGTGGTTTTCCTTTTAGCCTTTCTTTTAGCCGGCCTCCGAGATTATTATAAAGATTTCCTTGAGTGTCTCGACTTTTTTGTCGTCAAATGGACTGTAAACCAAAGAATACATAAGAGTATGTTTTACAGCGGCTAAATATGTAAAACAGTCAACAAGCACGCTACAAAAAAAAAATAGTTTCTTTTTTAATTGTAATCCTATTTTAAAGCCCCTGGTATCTGTGACTGGGCGGAAAGATACACCCCCAAGCACCCCCAGTCGTCCCGCCCTGGTCAATATTGGACAAGACGCAATAATGTGTACTTTATAGCAGTGATATTCAACATTTTCCAATTCCACAAACCATGAAGGACGAACAAAAGTTTGCTTCTGTATCGATCCAAAATAGGGACAAATCAAAGAAATCCCTATCTTTGAACGTAAAGGGAGGGAAGGTGTCAGCTTGAGGTTCCTTCCTCTCCTCCTCAGCAATAATTACTACTTCAAAGTACATCAAGAATAAACGTGAAATGTCTTGGAAACTCTCCACCGAATATGCCCTTCTCGCGAATCTGCAGAATTTAGTAAAAAACATTCCACTTGCGTAGGCTATTCGTCTCGTGGCAGTTGAATCGTTGCACAGAGATCTTGTTTTTCTCTTAGTCTCTTTATTGTTGATTAACTACGGGTAAGGGATTTACAATTTGGTGTTCCATAGGTCTTACTGAAAAGAGTTCAACGCTGTGTGAATTGGGTTTCTAAATTGAGGGATTATAAAGCTGTAAGCATGTCCCACGTACAGTCACTGATCTATATTTTCGCATGTGGATTGGGTCTGGCTTAAAGGAGGGCGTCAACGCACGTCTTGGCAAATAAATATTTAAGAAACTAGAAGCCGTCCCCGTCTATAAAGATGGGAGAATTTGCTTCTATAGTGTCCGCGGCCTATCTTGAGTTCGCCCCAGAACAACACAGATAATCAATTGTATGTTTTTGGTAGCAGAGTGCCTTGTTGATATCCAAGATGATTACAAAAACAATGGCGGCAATCGATTAAAGCCATCCCATCCAGGAAGACGTAGTCGCCCATAAAACACCTGCAGGACTCAAGATTGGCCGCGTACACAATAATAACATTCAGAATGACTTGGCTTCGCTTTTGTGGATCTTGAATTTCTACCGTATCCTACCTCCCCTCCTCTTCTCCCAACTACTTATCTTCTGTTTGTTTTTTTTGTCTTCTGAGGACCTGTGAATATATGTACGACTTTCTGTTCCCCCGATGATTTCTTTCTCCATTAGTTTCCCCCTGCCCGAAAGACTCCCCAAACATAATGTTAGCGCTTTATTTAAGCACTTTTAAGTGGGCTGACCAGTCAGCCACACAGTCATCAGAACTTTTCCTACGTAGTACTTTTCTTAAGCTTATCGCACTCTGCTCCGTTCCGATAACGAAGAGAGCCTTCAGGGCCACCGTATAGTTAGCGACGGAAGCAATGTGTGCTGGGCTATCCGTTGCAGTCAGTCGCTAACTACGATGGTCCTGGAGGCTCTCTTCGTCGACGGAACGGAACGGAGCAGTGTGTGACAAGCTTAAGAGCAAATAAAAATGAAAACTTGAAAGTCTAAAAAAAAGGTGGCACACCTATATGCCACGTCAAAACAATACGTTACATTACGTTACTGGCAGGGTTGGGTTTTTGCCAGCAAAAACTGGCAAAACCAGCAAGCTGCTTAATACGCTTATTTTCACAATGAATTATATTTTTTCACAATATCTACGCAAATTCTTGACAGTCAATTGCAAAATTTTGCATAGATATTGTGAGAAGAATATCTGTTACTGCGAAAATAACCATATATGAAAGGTGAAAGAAGTGAATATGAATTTTCAAAGTAATTCACATGAGACGTTTTCAAGGGGAGCTTTTATAATTATCCAATATTTGACTATATTTGACTTTTTTTTTTTAATTCTTACTTCAAGTCGATTTTTGCCATATTTTTGGCCAAAGTGGCCAAAACATTCCGGAACGGTAAAAAACATGGTAAAAATAGGTTTTAACCGCTTGGTGGCAAAAACCTGACATCCCTGGTTACCGGTTCTGAAGTTTTCTATTTTATTGAATATTTTCAACTTTTCTAATCAAAATAAATATTTACAAATCATTGTAAAGGGTTTTCTTCGTTCCTTTTTAATATTGGGGAATGCCTGTTCAGATTTACGTAACTTTCTCTTCTTAGCTTGTCGAAAATCGTTGGTAAAAGTCTTGGAAAATCTAATGGTAAAAGCGTTAGTTAAAGGAGCTTTTTCACCTTTACAACTCCTCGATGGAGCACCGTAGAATCTTCGAGCAGTATAAAGAAAATAGCACTAAATAAAAAAAACTAACAACAATACTCGCAGCAGCGCCGCTATTTTCATAACTAAAACCACATCACATGACCCACATATTTATTTGATGACGGAGCGTGCATGCTGTGTTTAGAATATGGGCAACGCTATCAAACGGTCAGCAGGCGCCTTTAAATGGGGTGGCAGAACGAGTGCACAGTTATTTCCTCGGATGCACTGCCGGGGGGGGGGGGGGGCGACTCTTGGAGCACAATATTGTCAACAGTGCTGAAAAGTGACTAATGGGATAAGGGGGTATACTGAAGTATAAGCCGTACTTCACCATTCGTCTCTTTAACCCTCCACCGTCCGTCCCATCACTATACGGGAAAGAAAAAAGAAAATGTGCTGTGCACTTGTGAGCACTAAGCACGTTTTCAAGGCGGATCGGTTTCTCCATAATTTCCGGCCAATTTAGGAAGTCGGGAAGTAACTGGGTGTTCCAACGGAGAGTCATCATATTGCCTCAAATGATTGATGACCAAAAATAATGCGATACCGGCGGGCGGAAAGGGGAATGGAGTAGAATTACCGAGTTAGCGAAATTGTATATGAAGAAACCTTTTTATGGCTTGAATTGTCAGCTATGAGACGGTGTTTGTTTTTTAACGATGTGGTTGTTACTGACGTGAAGAAGAATCCTTTCCCGATGCCCCATTTCCAAAACATTAGCGAGATGTGTTCACTGTCCATGTCAAAGTACATCTGCTGTTGGTGAGTTCTCTCCACTCCACGCAGCCTTTCCTAAAGGCTAGTAAATAATGCAAGGTGGAAATTTTCATTTGTAGGATTATATGACTCAAGTCTGCAAGGAACTGAAAAGCGCTTTACTCATTCTACATTTTTTAATTTGTTTTCTTGCTTTTAAGGAGCAAAACATCTGCTAAATTTCTCACACTATCTAAAACAAGGTCGTAAAGTGAGAAGGCGGTAGGAAGACATTTATGACACCAGCGGCAGGAAACAAAAACTCTAGCCGGCGTGTCTTCGTTTTCTGCCATTCGACAAACGGGAAATTCGCTCAAAATCCGGCGCATTGTTTCTCAGGATTCTTAGCAAACATAACGACAATTTGCACCAAATGATGTGTCCAGAAAAGTACTTCAAACGTTAGCAACGTGCTGATTAACATTTCGGATGTGTTCCGACTCCACCCCGTTCTCTCTTACGGATGTAGGACACATAGGCACCGGACAATTAGGCACCGGACACATAGGCACCCCAATTTAGGAACTGGACAAATAGGCACTCGGACATTTAGGTACCCGGACATATAGACACCGGACAAATGGGCACAAGTTTTTTTTAATTTAATTTTTAAATTTTGATGGATTGCCCTCAAATTCTGCATTGTCTGTTTTAAACATTGTGAACTGGTTGGTGGAATGATTTTTTTCTTGTCATCCTTTTCATGTCAACCTATCACTTGTCATCCTCAGCAGTTCACAATATATGTGCTCCATTGTGCTATTCGTTCATAATTAATAATTTACTGTTCGTTTTACACTTTAACACAAGCGTTAAAGAATAATTATAAACGCAATTGAGCACGACCAGACTGGGCCTCCCTGGGAATGAAAATGGGCTTTTCTTCTCCAAAATGTCTGAATACTTATTATTATTACTATTAATTTTTTTTTCTTTTCATCCCTGCCCCCGGATTGTGTTATTTGTGTTTTTGTGCGCTTTTGTTTGCTTCCTCATTACTGGGGGGGATAAATGGCGGCCTCTTTTCTCCAAAATTTCTGAAGATCTTTATTTTCCCATTCCCCCGTCCCCTTCCCCGGATTGCGTGTATTTGTGCGCTATTTTTGTTTTGCTGTATACGAGGTTCCCTCACTACGGGTCCTCCCTGTGGATCCACGGATTCCAGGGCGGGCCAATCCGTCGCTGCTGAGAGGGTCACAGTATTGGCGAAGCGTCGATAGAGGATGATAGGAAGAACCAGACCGTCAAGGCCTCATTTGCAATCAGAGCAGAGCCGGAAACAAAAACACGACCAAATCTTACAAAAAAAAAAGTCGACAATTCTTCTCATTAAAAAATATTTTCTCTCTTAACTGCCACTTTTTCCGATACGTTGGAACGTTTTTTTCCCCCAAAAGCCAGCACCCAACCTTCATTTTCTTTGGTCTTCTCTGATGCAACGAACGTATGACTAGGTTCCTCGAAAGTTATGACGTCACAAAGGTCCGCAGTTCGTCAGCTACGTATATGTTGACATTAAGACATGCAAATTGGAGTGAAGAAAACGAAAATGAGACAATTCACTCATGCAAATGAGGCGAGTCCTTGTTTCCGGATTTTGGCAGCTGTTATTGTCGGGCGAAGGAAATTAATTACGCAGCGACGCGTCGATTATGGTAATGAACAAATTTCAAACGATGAAACGAAAGATAAAAGCGAGCGAGATATTTGAATAAACTGAACGATTGCCTGAGTGTATATATATTGACTTAATAAAGTCTGTGATTTGAGTATTGGTCGTATGTAAATGAGTTACTGAGGAAGCCAATAAAGTTGTAGCGAAATTTCTTTTTATAGTTTGCTACAATCGAAGTGTCCCAACATTTATATTTCCAGCAGCAAGTTGTTCGAGACGCGCGAACATTGTAAATAATGTATATTTTACGTGTTTTTTGGACAAGTGATGTGTAGAATGGGTTATGTCAAATTTACAGAATTTTTCTACGTTTGCGATGTCGAGCAAGTCGCCCCAGATGTTGAGAAGTCACAAAATTGGGAGTTTCTTTTCTACATTTTTAGAATCAACCTTTCTAATTTTCCTCTGTTTGTGGTGGCATTTACGAAGATGGGGGGGGGGGGATTATTTCTTTTTGAAATTTACTGCCATAAAAGTGTTCAAAAATTTATGTTTCTAACCGTAATAATAATATGCTGGTTTTCCACATATTACCTGGAGGGAAGACGGAAGGGCAGGGAGCCACTAAACACTGTTCCCAAAACAGGGGTGGGGGGGGGGGAGGTCTGCTGCTGGCAGAATTCAATGAATGGGGGCCAGGGGGCGCTTAAGAAAAACATTTAACTGTTCCAAAGCCAGCAGCCTGCGAAAACCAGAAACAGTTGGGGCATTCACTGTGTTGAACGCCCCAACACTCACGAACTTCATAAATAACGTATATTTATGCCATATCATGTGTATAATGGCAAAGGGTTACGTCCAACTTATATAATTTATTGCCTTTGCGACTCCCCCAGATGTTAAGGAGTTACAAATCGGGAGGTTCTTTTCCTAACATTTAGAATCAGCGTTTCTAAAATCCTCTATTTGTGGTGGTATTTATGAAGATGAGGGGAGTACTATCTCTGTTATGCTAGGCTTGCCCACATACACATTTTTTATCATTGTTTCCATAGTAGTAAGTGAATTTGACAGACATATGTGTCATTAACATCCGCCAAGCCCACATTAATACGAACAATCCCATACTGCTTATAAATATTACACAGACGAAGTAAATAACACAGATGACCTAGCATTCCTTACATTCCCTGTGCTTCCTATACGACTAACAATTGTTATTTTGTATACTCTCCCATTATCCCTTATTTTCCTATATTCCTTACTTTCCTTTATTACTGTCTTTATCAATCCTTACATTTCTTATAATGCTTACATTCGTTACTTTCATGGATGCCCTATGCTTCCTTACTTTTCCCATATTTTCTGTTCCTTGCATTCATTTCATTGCTACATATCCTCTACATTCCTTACATTTCCTAAGGTCCCTTCTTTTCCTTTAGAGTAATAAACTGTTGGCATGAATAAATCAGATCATGACAGGGAAAAGTTCAAGAGCTACTGACGTTCAGCCTCAAACAGAAAAAGTGGAAGAGCTAATTCTTTCAGAGATTAGACTCATTTTACCGACAACTGGCATTCGTTTAAAGATGGTTATAGAGCAGTGACACGACGTAGTATTATTGTATATAACTCTATGCTGGAGCCTTAATGGGTTAGCTGCAAGGGGCACTGCAGAGAGAAACAGAAGGGCGTCATACTGAAGCCGATGCTGTGAAGAGTGATTTCTTAGACCTAAAATGCGCGATTTTTGTTGTTGGAGAAAACAACGTTATTTTAAGCCTAAGAAATCCGCTCTTCCGTTGTTTTTCCCTCCATTTTTATGTAGTGCACCTTGTAGTTATGCCCTCCAAAACCCATACTGGTGCCAATATGGCGGCAATTGTCACTGCTCTGTAGAGGATGCCAAAACGGTGTTTGTCGTCAGAGAGTTCCATGATTTTGTCATTCTTAATGCAAAGATATTTTGTCAACAGTTCAGATTCGATTTTTTGCATCACAAGTCTAAAACAGTGGCCATGAGAACAAGGATCAGGACTAATTCGGAAAAGGGCACGTCAACAGACGGTTGTAGGAAAAAAGTCACAAATTAACCGTCGCCGTTTAAACTGATGTGTTTTGTGCCGAGACACACCGTGTCAGGACAGTACATTCAAACAACATCCCTCATTATGTATTCACAAGCTAGAATTTACTGACTCTGGGTATAGTTACTGTAATATTATTATTTATTGATTACATTAAAAGTTCCTTAATTCTCCATTGATAGTTAATAACCGGTTTGTGAAATGAGGGATGTTTTTCAAATGAACTGTTGCCAAATGACGTGTTTTGGCACTGAGACACGTCACTGCCTTTAAAAATACGCCTGTTCCACCAAATTTTTCCTTGCTTAGTGGAATGTGTACGGTGCGCGGAAATAAAGTCACAGGAAAAAAAGTCACAGAAGAAAAGGCACAAATTTGCCTAGGAAAAAAAGTCGCAGGAAACAAAAAGTCACAAAGTGGTGATTGTGAAAATATTTACCTGACGGGGATGGGGGAATCCTCGAAAATTTTGATGATTCAGCCGAATATTCCAGTTCTTGAAGTCTAATATAGCGACCTTTTACTGTCTTTTTTTTTTATTTGTCGGTCAACAGTTTCTTCCAAGATGATAGTGTTTTGTCACTTCGTCGTGTTGAAACCGTTCAATGAGGGGCCAGATTGACGGGTGGCAATGAACATCAAAGTTGAAACACTTAATATTCCATGCTTCACAAATACTTTTGAGTTCTGGGATTGTTGTTAATAGGGGCGTCGTGCAAATTCCACAGAGCAGGGGAAAAAATAAGGGAACATGCATATTCTTAAAGGCAGTGATGAGTCTCAGCGCCGAAACACATATAATTTTACAACAGTTCATTTGAACATCATCCCTCATTTCACAAGCCAGAATGGCAATCCCAACTGGTATTCAAAA
The DNA here is from genome assembly GCA_023313725.1 of Lithobius niger. Taxonomy (NCBI): domain Eukaryota; kingdom Metazoa; phylum Arthropoda; class Chilopoda; order Lithobiomorpha; family Lithobiidae; genus Lithobius; species Lithobius niger. The sequence continues at coordinate 18,087 of JAHWFP010025207.1, forward strand.
CAAGTCCGTTATTAACTTTTAACGTAGAATTAACGAACATTTAATATAATTAGTAATTAATAATGTCTAATATAAATCTCATGTAAATAGTAACTACCCAGAATCAATAAATTCTAGTTTGTGAATACATAATGAAGCATGGTGTTCGAATGGACTGGCCTAACACGGCGTGTCTCGACACAAAACACAGTTTAAAACGGTGACGGTTACTTTGTGACTTTTTTTCCTGTGACTTAATTTCTGTGACTTTTTTCCTGTGACTTTTTCCTACAACCCGTTACAACGCCACTATCAACAACAAGCATAGAACTCAAAATAGTTGTGAAACATGGAACAATAAGTGTTTCAACCTTGATGTTCATTATGCTACCCCTTAATCTGGCCCCTTATTGAATGATTTCGGCATGAAAAAGCGACAATAACACCACCATCTTGCAAGAAGTTGTTGCGTAACAAATAAAAAAAAAAAGACAGTAAAACGTCGCTATATCAGACGTCAAGTACTGGTATGTTCGGAACTGAATCATCAACATTGACCAGAATCCCTCAGCTCCGTCACTTAAATATTTTTACAATCATCACTTTGTGACTTTTTTTTCCTGTGACGTTATTTCCACGCGCCCAACAGAGAGTTGTCCGTGAAGGATCTGTATAGGCCAAAGTTAGATCTGTCACAGGCAAATTCCCTGCACTGGCTACTTTTCCTTACTTTCTCTATATTCTCTATACATTTTTTTACTTTCCTTACATTTTCTAAATTTTCAACATTTCCTACGTTTCATTTTTACATTGTCCATATTGCATTCATTCCTTACAATCCCTACAACCCACACTCTCTATAGTATATTTTATTTTCGCCACATTCCCTTCAGTCTTACAATCCCTGCATTCTCTACATTGCCTGAATTCCTTAGATTCGCCATGCACTCTACATTACTTATTTTCTGTACATGTCACCTACACTCTCAACATTCCTTACTTTCCTTAAACACCATATCCTTAATTCACTGCTTTCCTTGCATTCCCTACACTGCCTACATTCCATACTTTCCGTACACGCTCTTCGCTCTGTACATTCTTTACTTTCCCTATACAGCCGATTCTTTATACTCACTGCATTCCTTACATTCCGTACATTCGCTACGTCGGCATTCCACTCCCTAGATGCTGTAATTCCGTATTTTTGCTCCATTCGTTACATTCTTAGCTCTCCTACATTCTGTCCATTTCTTATATTCCTTACATTCTTTACTTCCCCTCTACACTCCATACATTCCTTAATTTCTCTACATTCCCAACATTCTTTACTTTCCATACCTTCCTTACTTTTCTACATTTCCTAAGTTCCTCAAATGTCCTAAATCCCTACATACATCAATACGACGAACATTTTAGTTCGTTAAGACTTAAAATTACATCCAGACGCAAAACATTTCCTCATATTTGGAAGCCGTCAAAAACCTTTTTAAGTGTCTTTTGCGGTTTAGCTGCTTTCGTGTTTATTCATGCACTTTCCTCATTTCCCATTTCTGTGTTTTATTGTTTCTGTCGTAACGCTGAAATGTGACGGTTTTCAGTTGGAGCGAAGACGTTGATAAGCCTAGAATGTTTCCTTCCTTTGTTCTTGCATTTTCCATCAGCTGGCTTTATGTTACCAAGAGTTTGTCTTGAGGGGCATGTTGAGGTGACGAAGGTTCCATCCGAGAATGACCGCAACTTTGCCTGTCATGTCTTCCGGGATTTGCGGTCATGACCTTTCTTCGTTAACTCTTTCCTCTTTTAAGTTTTGAAAACTTCATCAGGGATTTGCATTCTCTTACGTTATAGGGCTAAAGGTCTAGCTTTACGCGTAGCAACCATCATTTTCTGTCCATGTTATTAAGACTTCTGCTTGAAACTAACACTGTTGCTGAAATAAAGTAATTTTGAAAAGTTAAAAGTTAAAGTAAGTTTGAGAAGTTAATGTTAAAGAACATTGGCTCAAGTGTCCCTGTATAATTGGGAATGTTTTAATTTAAGCTATAACCTTTAACTTTGAACTGAAACTCTCATCAAGTGAAAATTTCAGAAAAAGGAAACTTTAGCGATTATATAAATATATGTGATGATGGTAAGACATTCCTTTGAGACAGAATTCTCAGAAAAAAATTAAACAAAATTACATTTCGGTAATTTTTACCGAACTACCATGAAAAAATACGAGGATTTAAAGGTAACCAAGAACTGAAGAAGCTGAAAATAAAATTAAACATTGCTGTTCTAATTATGATAACTAATTCAAATGTTACGAAGCCTGTTGAAACAGGCAGTGATTCAGAAGACAAAGACGAGGCAGACAGTGACAAAGACAGTTTGAGACAGTGACGAAGCAGATAATTACGAAACAGACGTGATTTGCAGCATGGTACAAAGTAAGAAAAAAGAAAATAAACCTCACCACCCGTCTCCCTTATTTCAATAATACATTTGTTTTCTTACAAAGTTCAGTTCATTCAGCCCCCCCTCCCCCTTCCACCACCACCACCACCACCCCGAAGTGCAGCCAGTCGAAGTTATAGTCTCCCATAGGATTAGTTAAGTGCAGCTAGCCAACCTATTTTGGTATAAGCAAAGGTAAAACAAGGAACATTTCCAGAAATATTTTACAAAATTTTCTACAGTAGGCCAATTAAATTAATGGAAATATTAAACTTAAATTAAGTGGATTCATAAATGTGCTGTAAAGAAAAGGCAAAAACAGAGCAATACTGCTATCCTTAATGCCCTTTTCGGCGAAGGAAAGCTCAGCTGAAACAATACACAACAATGTAAAAACCGATTGTTGCCGGGAAAGCCCGCACTTTCAGCTGAAGGCGGGAAAGTTAGAAAAACAGCTTATTTCAAACCCCCCCCCCCCAAAAAAAAAAAACACGTTTAACATTGCAAATCACTACATTACAATAATGTAATTTACAGAAGATTACATATTGATTGTAAAATGGGAAACAGTTTTTAATCACCAAATATTTGACCGGGTTTTCATTTGTAGCACTTTGGCTTGATACATTTGCGACACCGTTCAAAATATCGCTGACATTCTCATGCATGCAATAACTACTTCTCTTGTACTGTCGTCATGAGTTCAAGTCATTGAGCTGCTATCTACGTTGGCTCGGGTAAACGGAAAAAAATCCAAACAAAAAATCCACGGGAAAAAAAATTCAGGAAAAAAGATCCAGAGAAAAAAATCCAGAGGAAATAAAATCCAAAGAAAAAAATCCACGTAATAAAAATCCAATACCATTTTTTTATTTCAGTATTTTTCTTTTATCGTCATTGCCAGAAAATTGTGGTATTCGCTTTCCGTCGACTCGCTATTGTAAACAGGTTTTTTTTATCGCTGGCAATTTGTCTACTAAGATCTGGGCTTTCAAAGTAGTTGTGCGACTGCTACTCAAATGCGTAACTCCAGTGTAGTCCCCTTTCCTATTAAAAGACATCGACCAGGTCGAATCGGTCCAGCATCGTTTTACCAAGAAGCTGCCTGGTCTGTGCGACTATTCACCCGAAGCAGGCACTTAAAGGGAAAGAAAATGTGGCGCCAAGTTCAGTAAAGTGCAAAAAGCAAAATTTTAAACCGTGTATAAGTTAAAAATAACACTTGTTTAAAAATTGCATGGACAAATGAATGGAAGTAGCAAGACAGGGTAGGGTCACGACTGCCTTACCACCAAGGTTAGACATGCATCGGTTAGACGTGCATCTCGTACATAAAGGTCCCCGGTGCCATTACAAGACGTGTAGGTAGGGGAGGGGATTGCCAGTTGTTTTGCAATATCGCTAAGTTAAATTTAAAAAAGGATAAAATATCAACCAACGTAAGTTGATGGTCACTGCATTAATATGGAAGGGAGTGTCCCACTAACACCAAACTTAGTTTAAAGTTCATTTGTTAAAAAGTATTCGCAAATTCCTCACCGTAATCGGATGGTGTGCGCAACTGCTCGCAAAAACGCATTTAACCTTTTAAGTGCTATGCTCGAGTAAACACGAGCCAAACTCAAGCACAGCTTTACTAACAGTCCAAACTATGCGCGAAATGGCTAACAATGAAAAAATTACAACTAGCCTATACTAGGTTCCCTTAACAAACCGACTCTAGAGACGGCCATGGCCGAGTTGGTAGAGTCGTGTGCCTCGCGTTAAAGAACTCCTTCAAGTTGCTAGTTCGAGTCCCGTCCAGGTTACCCCTACTTTTGTGGAGGCAGAAAAGAGATAGAAAATTAACGTATCAGTTAAAGGGTTAATTTTCGACTGCTCTCGGCGTGTTGTTCACACAGGCTTTTAAGTTTTCGTTGCATCTCCTTGTAAATGCTTCGTTTTCTCTTGTTGGGCAGCTTTGAACGAGTTTCGTAGCATGGATTACGAAATCACAAAAAAAAAAAAAACGAAATACAAAATAACATTAACAAAAATACCAAATAACATTAACAGAATGCGAAAAAAAATTAAAGTAAAATAAATGGCAATGGATTTTTATTCCGTGGATTTTTTTTCCTTTGGATTTTATTTCCTGGATTTTTTTTTCCCGTGGGTATTTTTTCTTTGGATATTTTCCCCTAGATTCCTTGGCTCGATACAAAGTTGTTGCTGACGTACTTCGCAAACTGTGATTGGTAAATTAGCCATCCACCTTAGCATTTGTTGCAATATTTTTGACGAAGTTGCCCAAAACAATTTTACCCACGGGGCGGTTGTAATACCAAATGTTATTACTTTATTTCTTTTGGGGGCAAAAATACATAGCCTGAATATGTGCATGACTTTGCTACAGTCTGTACACGTTGACAGGGCAACGAGAAGGACTGTCGGAAAGAGAAAATGCATTGAATCTCTTCGGTTGCACCTTTATATGTTTTAACAACCCTGATTCGTTTTTGAAAATTAGCTGAATTCACTCTTCCATTTTCGAATCTTGACCAATAACGTATAACAATACCCAGTTGTTTCAAGAACGTAACAATACCACGTTCTTTCAAAGCGTAGAAAGTCTAACAATAGTGGCCAACAATGCGGACGAGCTCTTCGTTGTAACCGGCAGTAAGTCGGATAATGACCGAAAACCTTGTGCATTCCTAAATAATATCGCTCGGAATGCTGCACGCCCTCGGGCATTGTTTAAGAATGTCCGTGGTTTCGGTTATTATCCTTTACAGAGGACACCAGATGTTCATGTTTTCTTGTCATTGTAGGAAAATAGGCAAACAACCCAGAAATATATTGCCCTAATCCTATATGCAGTTTATGTAGGAAAATATGAAAAATGGAGGAAAAAATTCTAAGGGACTGAAAGTTAAACTAAATCGTTAAATTTACTGTATGACTTAGTTCATTAACCCATCAGTGGCACGCCTAATTTTCATAGGGGTAAGCGGAAAAAAGTACTGAAAATGTGACGGAAGTAAAAAAAAACGTATCGTAAAATTGGTCGCCAAGTCTATACAAGATACGAAGCCCTTAATAACCTCTAAAGTCTTTCGGCAACCGGTGTAAGTATTCTTAAACATGCTCTTGCAACCAATACCGTTCAAATAATTTTTCAAATTTACTGATGCTGTAAGTGAAAATCATCAGCGTGGCGTCCAATTTTCAAAAGGGCGAAGGGGAAGAAAAGAAACTATTGAAAATTCTATGACTGTGAAAGTTGTCTTCAAATTGTCGCTAAGTTAAAACCATTTCAAAAGGGGAAAGGAGAAGAAACTACTGAAAATGCAATGAAAGTGAAAGATATCGTCAAATGTACTAAAGCGCTAAGCGAAACCCGTCAGTTGGAGCATCCAATTTTCAAAAGGGGAAAG